>JAGVVM010019834.1:0-39270 GCA_019149425.1 Psidium friedrichsthalianum
AAAAATAGAAGTGGGTGAGAGGATAAAGTATGTGAAGAGCCAGTACGAATCTTAGATCGAAGGGAGCAAATTTTGAGAAACAAAGTAATTCTCTAGTTATGGTGCTATGGCGATATCATGATATAGAGGAGGCGACGTGGGAAAGCGAGAATGATATGAAGCGTCGATATCCTCATTTATTCGGAAAAGCAGGTAACTATCTAAATTTCGAGGACGAATTTTTTTTTAGGAGGGAGAGTTGTGACATCCCGATTTTCTCGCCTAATTAATTAAGAGTGACAGTTATTTAGAGTCAATTTATTTGACTTAGAAATTTACTTATGTAAGTAAATTTTAGAGTCGGTGATGTGAGAATAATTCCTCGGATGAGGAGTGACAATACAAAGGGGACACCCTAAAAATGTTAATTGAGTTACTAATTAATATTGAGACAACTATAGTCAATTTATTTTTACTATGGTCAATTTATTTTTACCATAGTCTAAACTAAGGTTAATAGACATAATATACATAATTAAGCTTGTGGGGGACAAAATGGAACTTTTATCCCCCAAATTCATGGCCGGCCAACCTAGGGAAGCATTGAAGAAATTGGTGTGGACCAATTCATGATTTCAATTCCATGATCTTGTCCCATAATTATTATTCTTTAGACCAATTTCATGATTTTGTCCAACATAATTATGACTCCTCAATTAATTACTAAACCCACTATCTTTCCACTCCCCAATTAATTACTAAACTAAACCCACTATCTTTCCACTCCCCAATTAATTACTAAACCCACTATCAATTAATTACTAAACCCACTATCTTTCCACTCTTTCAAGAACACGCTCTCTCTCATTCATTCTGAATTTCAAACAAATTTCACACCACAAATTACTTTCAAAGAAGATTAAGGAAGATCAAGGGTGATTTTCTCAAAGATTGAAGTGTTCTTGGCATTTGAGGCAAGTTTAACATCTTTCTATTACACTTTTATGATTCAAAGTTTGCTAGGCTTGATTTATTTGGAGCATGATATGAAAATGGATGTGTGAATGATAAATTTCGTGCTCATGTGGAGAGAAAATGGCCAAATGGTTGGTTGAGCAAGCTGCCCTGAAAAGAGATAATTCCTACCCCTCTGTGTTGTTATTTTCGTACTAGTGTATATAGACTCCAAAAGACTAAGATCAAAACACGAAAAATGATTCTAACATCTTAAACTGTGTCATATAATTTTTTGGGAATTTTTGAAGTCCATTTGGTCGGTCTAAAGGCCTTACTTAAACACGGGTCTGATCTGTACTAATCTGTAACTACCCTTGGCTCCTGTTTTCACTATTTTGTACCACTCTTCGTAGACTCCAAAAGATTGAGAACAAAACATGAAAGTTGGACTTAACATACTAAGCTAGAACATATATTAAATTGGGAATTTTTGCGATAATCTAAGTTGGCATTAAGATCATACTTTGAGCTAAGTGTGTTCTGTTTCTGGGTTTGAAAATCTATTTCTGATCTAACCTTTGAAGATTAATATTTTCGTATCTCTTCTTGTGGACATGTAGAACTCCAGAACAAAACACGAAAGTTGGATCTAACATATTAAGCTAGAACATATATTAAATTGGAATTTTTGGATAATCTAAGTTGGCATTAAGATCATACTTTGAGCTAAGTGTGTTCTGTTTCTGGGTTTGAAAATCTATTTCTGATCTAACCTTTGAAGATTAATATTTTCGTATCTCTTCTTGTGGACATGTAGAACTCCAGAACAAACACAAAAGTTGGATCTAACATATTAAGCTAGAACATATATTAAATGGGAATTTTTGGGATAAACCAAGTTGACATTAAGATCATACTTTGGACTGACTGTGTTCTGTTTCTGGGTCTGGAAATTGGTGCTATTTCTACGAGTTTTAGTGAAAAATATAAAATGATCTAACTCAGGGTCTGGTCACGAAAGCTTTAGATCTGGATCTTGACTACCACATAATAAAATTTGGTGATTTTTGGAATTGATTTACTTGGGTAAATGTTCAAGTTTCGTTCAGTGTGCGAATCTGTTTCTGGAGATGTCATTCACGAAAATTGGGTGAAACACTTTGATCCGTGGGTTTGATGCTCAAGAACTTGAAATGAAAGTTGATCCTCACTGAGTGAACTACTATTTGGTAAATTTTGGGAATTTTATGATTTTAATTAATATGTTAATCGTGGTGATTAACCGAGCCTAAATCTGCCCAGATTTCAGTGATGAGATGAAATAAATTGTGTTATGAGAAAATGTTACTGTGAATGCCGAATAAGGAAAATTGAGTGAGTTATACATGGCATGATCATATGGCATATCATTTAAAAACATGTGTGCATTGATCATGGAGGAAAAAGTTGAAAAGGAATTCCCATCGGACAGCGTACCGATGGAGTCCCAGGTGTTTGGGAAGCCCCTGCTGTGAAATCAGGGTAGCCCCTGCTGTGTGATCAGGGAAGCCTCCGGAGTGGAGATGCCCAAGTGTGGAAATCTTGGTAGTGCCATGCGCGAATGTCGAGGAGGAATTCGTGGGCCTTGGCAAGGAATTCTGCTAAATTGTGAGCAGAAATATGAATTAAAGATGAGATAAATACATAACTGCATATTTATGAATGCATGACATTTTCATCTGTGTGCATTTTATTCCCGCTGTGATTGCCTGTTGATTGAGCTAATGTTATAAGTTTAGTTAATAAATAAAAGCTTTTTTAATAAATCGAAAGAATATAAAGCTGAATTGCTAATTGTGTAAAAAGGTATGTCTTGGATAAATTAACGTCTAGTGATAATTGAATTGTATTTGTAATATTTAGATGTTTTATTTGCTGAACGTTGGCTCACTCTTGTTGACCAACACGTTTCAGATAATTAGACATGGTGGGATGCCCGAGGAGATCCTGTTAGATATATGTTATCAAAGGCCATCTACCGGTTTGGGCCTTTTTCTTCTTGTGCTTGATATATCCGTCAAGACGACCGGATATTGGTGTTCTGGTAGAAAGGAGTTGACCCTTTCTGTGTAGCCTAACAGAAGGCTTGTAATTTGTTGTATGCCTTACGTGTTTATTTTCGGATATGGCTAATGTATGAAACTAATTGAACAATTTAAAGTTTAATGAATGTGGTATTTTGAAATTATGTAAATCTTCCGCTTGCGTTAATGTAACTGGAATATTAAGATAATGGAAGCGCGTTTCGTCACACTTATGGGCTTGGAGTAGCTGCTCCATAGACTCAGAGGAAACTCATTGTAGAGGTGGTAACAAATTAGGGTGAGGGTGAAGATGGGAGTAGGGCTGTCAAAAAGGCCCGCGCCGACCCGGCCCGACCCGGCCCGATCTGGCCCGGCCCGAAAATTTAAGGAATTTTCGTGTCGGGCCTTGGTACTGTTTCAAACAGTACCGGCGCTGTGTTCAAACAGTACCGGTGCTGTTCTAAAACAGTACCGGCACTTAAAAGAGAGGACTGGCATGTGTACTGGTGAAAAGAGAGACTCCCAAGACTCTTGAACTACGATGACTGTACGAAGCGCCTCCTCGGTACTGGCTATGGCGGTTGCTCGCTGAAGAAGACACCGTTTGGTCGAGCATTGCGATCGGGCTCCAATGGCCGCGGCGATGTCCACGTGCTTGCTGAGTCGGGGGCCGAGTGGACCGAGCCGGAGGGACTCGAGCTTCCCGCGGTCCTTCGCTTCGCCCGCCTCTCACCGCCGAGTTCTCCCCGCTTCCTGCAAGATGCAGCAGCGCGGTCCCAGGTACGTGGCACCGTCCACGTAAACCCCGACGTCCCTGCAGATCACCCTGCAAGTGTCGCACACCGTGGGACAGAACACGAGCTTGTAATCCCTGTCCATCTTCTCGATCTTGAACCAGTTGCTTACGGTCTCACGTCCCGGGTTCCCCAAGACCCCACCGCTCGTGACGAATACTGCTTTGATGTCCCGTCGTAAGGGGCGAGCCTCCACGCCGTGGACTGCACGCAGATCATTGCCGCCTCGAACCAGATGTTGAGATCGGTCGAGAGGTGGACGGCGCCGGCGTCCGCAGGAGAGAACTTGACGGGGAGGCCGTTGGAGACCTCGAGCTGCTCTTGGACGACTGCGAGAGGGCAGGTGCCGCTCCTCGAGGCGCCTAGCGTGAGGCCGCCGCCTCAGCCGCGGACGACCGGGAGGATGTAGTAGCCGACTCCAGTCCGGAGCTCGTGGCCGTCGATGTCGAGGACCGGGAACGATGCATTGGAGGGTTTGGGGGAGAAAGAGAGGAGGAGGAAGAGGAGGAGAGAGAGTGGGGTGAGAAGTAAAGCTTTCATGTCCATGGTGTGATGTGATTGATGGGCGTGGAGAAAGTTGGAGACAAGTTCCTTTTGAGTTTTTTTTTTTAGGGCCGGCCCGACCCGACCCGGCCCGGCCCGAACATCTTGAACGTATCAGGTATCGGGCCGGCCCGGGCCGGGCCGAGCTTGGTGCTGTTTAGTTTCGAGCCGGGTCGGGCCTATGTGAGACCCGGCCCGACCCAGCCCATTGACACCCCTAGATGGGAGTGGTGTCGGAAAAGTTCTAAATATATTGTATTTTTATGCTAATTTATTCTTAAATCTTTTAATGCTACCAATTTAATTATAAACCTTTTGACCTAAAGCTAATTCAGTCCATTCGACTAAATTTGTTAGGATGTTGTAGATGTGGATATTAGACGGCCTTCGTAGCACAATGGGCCTTGATGTACACATTTTTAGATGATATTTTTTTATTTTTTTATTATTCTTTCTTTTTTCTGTCATTTTTTCCAAGTTTCCTCCGATGGTCGGCTAGAGTGGCTGTCTGGCGTCCACATCAGCAATATCCACCCAATATTAATCGAAAGGACTGAATTGGCTCTATGTTAAAATGTTTAGGACTAAATTAACACCATCAAAAGGTTTAAAAATAAATTGGCACCAATATCATAGGTTTAAAAATTTCTCTGACACTTTTTTGCGAGTGCAGATCATAGAATTACTATACAACTTGAGGTAGCTAGCGAAGAAGATGAAAGGGGATACAATGATAAGCCTCGATGGAGATGGATGGTGCATGGGATGCTTTGGGCTGTGTAGGAGGTGAAGGTGGAGATGAAGGCAGTGGCGGTAGTGGCAACAGTGATTAGATCTTTACCTCAGCAGAGCCATCCCTCTGGAGCCATTGGTCTCTATTGTGATTGGACCACTAATGATGGCTATGTTTGATTTAGCTTTTCTAAAATAGGAAAATTTGAGGTGTTTCGCAAGTTTTCCCAAGGGACTGTAGGAGCTTTCAACATTTCTAGGAATGCCAAACGCATCAATTAATGAAGTTTAGTGTGTTGCCTTTTTCACCCTCAAAAGAGTTTTGAAAGACCACGCTTTGCCCCTCTTTCTCGTTCGACCTCAGCTGCTCCATTCCTGCTCGTTCTCGCGCTCGGGCCTCGACTGCTCCAGTCGCTTGATTGCTCATTTGCCTCTCTCATTCCCCTGCTCTACTACAGTTTCCTCTCCCCCACCACCCCCCCCCCCCCCCTCTTTCTCCGGGGATGGTCTTTCACACTCGTTCCCTCTCTCTGGCATGGCCATTATTATTAAAGTGAAGCATACACTAGCACTGCAAAGGCACCTCTTGCTTGCTCAGTATCTATCCAATGGCAAGTTGGTCATTTCAAGGATGTTTGGCAAAATTATTAAATAAGTTCTCAATCTAATACATTTATATCAATTCAATCGTAAACTTTTTAATGAATTTTCCAAGGAAATTGTCTAAAAAGTCCTAAATCTATTGACTTTGCTATTTCTGCTCTAAACTTTTCATTTTATCATTGAGTCTTAAACATTTTCATGTTGTATCAATTGAATCCATCGGTCCAATTTTGACTAGAAATTGCTGACATGAATGTCAGTCATCCTATATGGTATGACCGGCGTTGATTGTTGACACTTGATTTTTAGCCAATTTTTATTTTTCAAAAATTCATAAAAAATCAATAAAAAATGAGAAAATTGAAAAATCAAATTTGGGGACCTCAGCCTAGTCTGGGAAACCATTTTTGAGCAAAAAATAAATTTTCCTTATTTTTCGTATTTTTGCATTTTATTTTCAAAAATTCATAAAAAATTAATAAAAGTGAGAAAATTGAAAAATCAACTTTGGGGACCTCGGCCAAGCCTAGGGAACCAATTTTGAACAAAAATAATTTTCCTTATTTTTTGCATTTTTTAATATTTTCAGAAATTAGGAAATAATAAAAATTAATAAAAAATAGCATTTAAAGTCATAAAATTACCAAAATAGTCAGTATTTTTTAATCTAATTTTCTCTTCATTTTGGATGAATAAATTTCGAAAATAAAGTCTGGAATCTAGGGTTTCTTTGTTAATTTCATTTTTTAGAATATTTAAATAATTCTAGAAATTCCATTTTAGCCTTTTAATTTTCCATTTTTACATTTTTAGAGTCATGTCATCCTCCTCTATTTTTCAAAATTAAAATCCAGTCCAAAAGCCCTCAGAATCGCCCAATTCAGCTAAAAAAAGGACCAAAATGCAATTTCTGATTTTCAAATTAGTCCCTAAAATCACTAAAAATGAAATTAAAAATTTTATAGGGACTGAATTGAAAATAGGGCGACGTCACCCCCTAGATTTTGATCTTCTGAATCCATTGGTGGTGTCAATTTTTGCAAAAAAGGACCCTAAGACTTTGGATTTTGCAAATGGGTTCTCGAGTCAAATTAGGAAATTGGTTTTCGCATCAATCCTTTGGAAATTTGGCCTGAAAATCATTTTTTCTAATGCATTTCTTGCCACAGAATCCAATTTTGGGTTTAATCTGCCTAATTTGGCTTTTTTAGAGCTAATTTAGGCAAATTTAATCGACCGGGTCAGTCGGGTCGGGTCGGATCCGACCCGATGACCCGGTCAACTGGCCTGAAGTCAACAGAACCAGTTTGGTTCTTCTTCCTCGTCGCGCGAAATGCAATTCGAAACGGAGCAAATCCTAACCGAGAGATCGAACGAGATTCCGAGAGATTTGGGCAAAAATTTCAACGGAATTGAAACGATACGATCTCGGGGGAGGTTTAAGCGACGGAAGCCGAGTTTAAAAGGAGGAGAAGAGGCCATTTTCAGGGACCTTTTGGCCGAAGTGAAGTTGGACGGTGATCGAAAATTGGAGGGGATTTAGCGTGAATCAAGGCGAAAAAAACCACTTGGGAAGGTTGATAGGGTCCTCAGAAGGCAATCTGCGCCATTGGTAGGGCTCGCCGTCACCGGAAAAGGTAATCGCCATTTTCGAGCTCCGAGTTCTGTGATCATGGCGAATTGCCAATTTGTTGGTCATTCCCCAAATTTTTGTATGCATTTTACTCCCTGAGAAATTCTAAGCATGCCCCCATCTCATTTTTGCATCGACCGAACGCGAGAGCCCTCGTTCGAAGCTTCCCAACTCCGCCCGACTGTCGTTTCCTCGCCAGCTTAATCTGGCAATCTAGAGCTCGATCAGTGCCGCAGGTAAGTCTTCTGAACTCTCTGTGGTGCTCACCTGCAAGTTAATCGCATAGTTATGCTCTGGATTACGCAATCAAATCGCCATGGTTGCTTTCTGTAAACGCTTCGATTATCAGGTTTCGACCGATAGATCGAGTTAATTCTTAGATATGTTAATCTGGGATGGAATGGGAGTCGAATGACACCGGATTTAGTTCGATCGGAGCTAATCTTACCGTTAGATCGTCGACGGCGAGCCTCGGCCGTCCGTCTAGTTTCGGCCTGATGAAGAAGACGATGCACAGTCAGCCTTTTGACTCAGTCAAATCCGACGTGGCACCGACGTGGCAAGCCACGTCGGATGCCACGTCATCTCGGGAGGTATAATAAGTAGGTTTAATAACAGAGCAAATCGGACGTCCGTGGGCTAGCCACGTGGTAATTTCCCGACCGTAAGATGTAAATAGCCAAAAATAAATGAAAATAGAATATAATCTACAAAAATTCGAAAATTCAAAATAAATCTCCTAAAACTACGTCGTTTTGGAATCGGGCCTGGAATATTGGGCCTTGGGCCGGGTTTAGCGCAGTGGGCCGGGTCAATACGGCCCGTCCGTATAACAAAATAAAGAAATTCAGAAAATCAAATAAAATTAGAAAATTAAAAAAAAAAATGGAAATCTGTAGAAGTTGATACGGCGCCGTTTTGGTCTAGGAGGTCCGGGTTTTCGAGTCAAACGGGTCGGGTTGACCCGACCCGGTCCGAAAAATTAATAAAAAATTAAAAAAATAAAAAATCCAAAAATAGGAAAAATCCCAAAAATCACAAAAAAATTTCAAAAAATTTCTAGAAAAAGATAAAAAATCAGAAAACGTAGAAAATTTCCAAAAAATAGGGAAAATTCAGAAAAATCACAAAAAAATTCTGAAAAAATGTCCAAAAATAGGGAAAGTCCTTAGAAAATCATAAAAACTTCAAAAAAAAAATAGAAAAATTCAAAAAATTCAAAAATTTTTTGAAAAAATTCGAAAAATTCTGAAAAAATTTCTGAAAATTAAAAAAAAAAACATACCCAATTGGTTTGATCTATTTTCATATTTTTGACCCCCGGGCCTTAGGAAATTACCATTTTACCCCTCTGGCCATTCTAACCCAATTTTTCCCAAATCACCGCAGAACTTGGTTGGCATTTTTCCTAAGTTTCTGAAACTCCCCTAGGCTTGTTTTGACTTGATCTAATTTCTCTTTGAATTGACTTGCGCATTTATTTTAATGATTTGTGATTGATAGGACAGATTTCCCCTTGGCATGAACCCACCAGACTTTTAGGACTCTCCTTACCCAGAGAATACCTGTATGAACCCTCTTGATTAGGAAATCACTCGACTTAGGTACCGAAAGGGCGTCGATAGTAATATCGACGTAATAAAGTCCCCGAACCCAAAATCTCTAGTTTTCGCAGAATCGAACGAATACCCAATCGTTCGATAGGTTTCCAGTCATACCCTCCAAAGAATGACTGGTGGCAACTCCAAATGCACGTACACCGATGCACATGTCACCTGACCACACCCAGGTCGATCACCATTTTAAATTTTCCTGACGCGATTGGTATGGGCTTGGGAGGGCCCGAGCTAAGCCCAGATTTCAAGATGGGCCTAGCAATCCTTTAACTCCCTCGGGATCCGGAAATCCCGGGAGGGTCGCGACATTGATGTGAATAATTTTTAGTAATATTTTAATAATTCAATTTTATGTTTATTTTATGTTTGTAATCTATTCTTTTTTTATTTTCCTTTTTTTCCTTTTTTTTTAATTTTGTCAATTTTTCATTGCCCTCCCTGTAGCCCCTCACTGAGGCTAGTGAGGGCATCGTGTGCCTCCCCCGCTCTCACCATGGCCAGAAGGCCCTGGGTGAAAGTTACCACCCCCCTAGCTATGGCTCACAGGGGTTCGTGACCCCTCACCCATGACCAATGAGGGCTTCGAGGCCCTTACTGAGGGAACATATGGGTCGGTGGCCCTCAACCAGTGGCCGGCAGCCCTATTGACTTTGAACTAAAAGGGGGAAAAAACAAACAGAAAGAAAAGAAAAGAAAAGAAAAAAAAAGAACATAAAAAGTATTAAAATATTAAAATAGTACTGGCAATTGTCTAGGTAACGCCGATTGTGCCATATAGGACTACTATCATCTACGTTAGCGATTATGGTCAAAATTAAATGGATAGACTCAATTGGTAAAGGTGAAAAGATTTAAGACTCAATTAATAATATTTAAAAGTTTAGAATTGAATTGGCAAAAATACAATAGATTCATAATTTTATGGATAATTTTCTCTAATTTTCCCACGATGTTTTGTCAATTGCTTTCTTTTTTTCGTGATTTTGCTCTCCAATCACAAAACCATGGAAAAGTTGAGTTAAATGGGAACTAGACATTTTTGTGTATATGAACACCTTTTGCTCTACAAATGATCAACTTTTCCTTTTTCATTTTGGACAATTCTTCTAATAAAGCCAAAGGTATCAACATTATTCGAGTACTTGATTCAATTGAAAAGGGTGCAGATCATGACAGGTGCTATCAAGCCAGTGTGGAACATCAGGTGTCAAATATCCTGATTCCAATGCTTAGGGTAGCTACAGTTTGGGAATCGTCGGTTCCGGTTCCAAATTTGGAGAAACTGGAGGTTTCGGGCCGATTCGGCAGTTCCGAATCGGTGGTTTCGAACCGCCGATTCCAAACTAGTGTTTTGAACCACCGACCGTTAGTTTCGAATCGGTTTTGATTTTTTAAAAAATTTTGACTTTAAAAATTATTTGTGATGAATTTGTAATAAATTTCTAATTAAATTCTAAAATAATGCAATATAAAATAAAAAAATAATGAATTATGAAATTATGAAATAATGTACTATCAAATAAATGTAGGAGAAAAAAAAGAGGAGAGGGGGTTTGAACTTAATGATTTATCATTAAGCGCCTACATATCTTCTTGAGTATGAAAGAATCAAACTCATGTAGTTCTCTTACATTTGATAACCTCATACTTACCTCATCTTCAATTGTCGCTACTCATTCTTGTATCGGTAGTAGTGGTGTCTCCGTCATCAAAGAATTCAGATTTATTATTGCAATCTATCTCTTATTGTCTATATTGACCGTCGTTCATCTAAAATATTGTCTCCAGTGCTAAATGCTTATTCTACCGCAACTGTTGAATAGGGAGTTGCTAAATTTATTTTGCAATGAGAGCAAGAATTGGGTATTGGGTGGATTGCCTCTTCCACCAATCCAATGTACTGAAACTTTTTGCTTCTTTCAGATTCATCAAACTCAAAAGAAATTGTTAAATAGTTTTTTATTTCAGAATTACTTTCTATTATACCCTTTTCTCTTTTTTCTTTTAATTAAAAGTTGGTACCCTCTACTAATGTTATCTGGGTCTTTACATTAAGCTACTAGATTGAGATTCACTTTTATTATCACCTACAACATTATATGTTCTACAAAATTCATTATATAACTCTAGTATTATGTTTTTAACATTTATTTCTATAGTTTTAATATTTATCGTATGAGTTAAATGTAAATTTTTATAATACATATTCAAATAATCACATGAACCATCTAATTTACAACGTGAATCAAAAATAGAAGTAACTAAATAAATAATAAGAATTTCTCCATAATAATATAGCCATTTTGCTCGCATTATGTTAATAGTCTCACCTAACTTATCATCATTTTCATTTTCTTCAAAAACTTCAACAATATTAATACATTCTATTAAAAATAAATGTGTGGTTGGATAATAAATACTAGATAAACTATAAGTTGCATCATTAAAAAATTTTAAAATTTTAAATTTTTTTTTTGCAATTATCCCATTCTTGATGGTATAAATTAAAATCTAGTATATGATTTGAAATAAATGCACATAATAAATCTTTATATGCAAAAGATTCATTAAGCGACTCGTAAGTGGAATTCCAACGATTTGGAATATCTTTTGAAAATTTTTTTGGTTTTTTTAGTTACTTTACAAAATTTTCCCAATTCTTTCATTATTTGGGAATATTTTCATAAATATCGAATTGCTATTTTTATCGAGTTGAGAGAAACTTGAAGAGTTTTTAAGTCATCTTATACACATAAATTTAAAACATGATAAGCACATCTAACGTGAAAAATTTATCCACTAAAAGCTGGTTTACAAATATTTTCAAGTTCAACAATTGAAGCGGTATTTGCCGCGGCATTATCAAAATCAATTAAAAAATATTATGAAGCAAATAATATTCTTATAAAATTTATCTAATTAATCTATAAATATTATTTGCTGTATGCCTAGAATAAAAAATTCTAAATGCAATAGCTCTTTTTGAATATTCCAATCGTCATTTATCTAATGACATGTTACACCCAGATAAGAATTAATTTGTCAATGATTACTTCAAATATAGCTACCTATATGCATACACCCATTAAAATTCATAAAAAAAAGTTTCTAAATCTTTTTTCCATTTCTATAAAGATTTTTAATTTCCGTTTAAGTGAATTTCTAGGAACACATTTTGCTTGTGGAGCACATACATTTTGTATAAATTGATTGAAATCAAAATTTTCACCAAAACTAAATAATAAATATTCAATAAAAACAAATTTACCTAATTCTTCTTTATAAGTTTTTTCATTAAAACGAAATAAAGAAGAAGTATTAGGATTGGCATACCTAGAAATTTGTTATTGGCTGGTGTCGATTTCCAGTTCGGTTGAACGTTTTGACCTAAGATGCCGAGTAAATATTTCATATCCCTGTCCACCTACAAAGCTGTACGATTTAGTACAATGTTTACAAACTAAATTATACATATTTGGACCTTTTTTCCAAATCTTTCATTTTCGTGAAGTGCTTCCATATAATGGATGAACCATCTTGCTCCATTGTTGTTGACATTTCTTCGGCATTGGTGGCAATCGGAGGATGAAGACTCTCTTGCGTGGGATTTACTCCATATTAAGGGAAATATTGATTTCATCATCTACGTCAACTCCCCAATTTGCAAAATCATGAGGATTATGATAATTGGATTCTCACGTTGTGTTCTTACCTTTGCCACTAGCTCTATTTCCACTTGCCTTTTTTTGGATATATAAAAAATATTTATGGTATAATGCAAAAAAAATAAGATATGAAAAAAGAATATCAAATTAGTAAAGGAGATAATAAATAAATAAAAATAAGAAATTAGACAATCGAGAACATAATTAAGAG
Organism: Psidium friedrichsthalianum; assembly: GCA_019149425.1. Taxonomy (NCBI): domain Eukaryota; kingdom Viridiplantae; phylum Streptophyta; class Magnoliopsida; order Myrtales; family Myrtaceae; genus Psidium; species Psidium friedrichsthalianum. The sequence goes on from JAGVVM010019834.1 coordinate 12,797, forward strand.
TTTGAGAGAATTGGGAGCTTGAGAAAATTTGAGAGAATTTATGTGAAAAAATGAAAGATGAAGAAGAGATATTTATAAATTTTAGATAATACATTTTCATTTTTTTTTTATTATAGTGTGGTGGCCGTTGGCTCCAAAGGTTCCTTTTAGAGCCGTTACTAGCGGCTCTTTAGGCAGTTCGGGCCGGTTCCACAAATGTGTAACACGGGCCGGTTTCCGGTTCCAAATCGCCGAACCGGTTAATTAACGGGCTGGTTCTAGTTTTGACCAGTCTGGTTCTAGACCCAAACCGGCCCGTGGCCACCCTTACCTATGCCAGAGCTATTTACGCCGGTAGATATCGTGTTAGAAGAGTTTTACATTCAGTTCATCCTTGGCTTTTCATGTCAGTAGATCATAAATCACACCTCTCGTTGATGGGCCACAAGTTATATCACCCTCATGCAAATTTAACTAAAATTAAATACAAGCGATGTGTCTGTAATCCACTAATTAGTAGTAGAAGACCGATATAGCAAATTCATATTCGGGTGGTCCAGGTCCATGGAGAAGGTGACTGGGGTGCTATGGGCTCGGTCCTCCTTTGTTACCATATAAAAAATGGTATTCGTAGACATGGGATTTCCATGGGACCTAACTTTGAATCAAACCTAAATTTGCTGCCATATAAAAAGGGTATTCGTAGACATGGGATTTTTTTTTTTTTTTGCTTGTATCGAACGTTGAAGAGCACATAAGATTTATCAAGATAAGTAGATCGATATGAAAATCATCCGTTATAAGAGAACCTAATATTCGTTATAAAGCCATATCGCTAATAGGAGGTCGGCCAACACATACGATTAATAAAGATCTTGAACATACTCTAAATTATTGTCTCCTTGTGTACTGATTGTATAACAAGCATATAATTTCACAAAAATCTTTTAACGGAGAACAATTTTAACTTGCGTGGAAGAGAATGTACCTGTGTAAAACTAATCATGTAATTGTGACTTATCGTAATTTCTTGCTTTCTTCCATAATTCGTATAGAAAATCGTAAGCACACAATTTAAAGACTTTCACGCACACAATTTAAAGACTTTCACACAAGTATATGTATATGTATAAAGAAAAATTAGGCTCTGTTTATTTTGCAAAAAATAAATGATTTGAAAAATATTTTGCTTTACCATTTATATCGCTCAAAATAATGACTAGCAACAACAACAACTTATATTGAAACATTTTTGTGAACGATGAAAATATTTTTGTTCATACACCACTTTTAGAGAAATAAATGATTTGAAAAATATTCTCCGAAAAATGATGGCTTGTCTCATTTAAAATAATTCTACCTTCATTATCGTCAATAATCAAGATCCAAATTTTGGTGAACTAGGAAAAAAAAATTTAGAGCTATCATTTCTAGGAAAAATGCTTTTCAAATTATTTATTTTCTGCTAAACAAACGAATTCATGGAAAATAAATTCCAGGAAAAAAATTTCAGGATTTTAGTCGATGAAACCATTTTTCGGTTGATGGAAAAAAAAACACATTCAAAACTGGATCCATGCACTGTAATACTCGCCATATTTTCAAAACAACCCCCCTCTCTCTACATCGCAAAACTCTGAGCCAACAACCTCCGATCGATCTGCTTCCTCTCTCCTTGTCGTACGGATCCCCACCGTCTTCTCCAGAGATCGAAAGTGGAGGCCCTGAACCTCGCATGCGCCAATGACGCGACGGAGCGCTTGGCTGCCGTGGAGCGGCTCTTCCAGCTCCTCGAGGCCTCCAAGAATAGCCTCTCCGCCCTCAACGCGATGCCTCTCGCTGACAGCCATGTTAATCTCCTCAAGGATAACAACTTCAGGGTCTGTGAGGGCTTTGCTCTGAGCCCTAGCCTCTGTCGCTGTCCTCTCTAGTGATTGGCCTTGGATTAGCTCCTCCCTAGCTTGTGGCTGGCGATCGGTTAAGGAAGAAGGAAAAAAAGAAAATAAATTTAAAATTAATTCAAAATTTTAATTTTTGGTAATTTTTTTGAAAATAAATCAAATTATAATTTTCATATGAAATAATACACGGTATTTTTTCTATGCGTTTCATTTCTCACGAAACAACCAAATAGTTAGGCGTAGATTGGTTCACCGAAAATGAGCTGTTTAAAAAATATTTTTCAAAAAATAATCGCTTAAGCCACTTAAAAAATGAATAAACGAAATTTTTTCATCACTTACGAAAATAATTAAGCATAAATTATTATTGATGATAAAAATATTTTTCGTTAATTAATTTTTTTAAATAATATAAATAATTATTTTTTAAAAAATATTTTTTAAATTATTTATTTTTCATGAAACAAACGGAGGCATGTCGATTTGTTTTTCCTCCATAATTGTTTAAGAGATTTCCCGAAAAGGAAAAATTCAGATATTTAAAGTCGAGCTGTGTTTTTTTTTTTTTAATTCGACCAAAAGAAAAAAACGAACAGGTGGCGGGTGGTCCCTCCAAATCCCCAAGCCAACCATGGTCGTCGCCTGAAGGCCCCCGTTCCCACACGTGTCAGTCATGTGGACGTCCACGTCCCACTAGGCAACCGTGTATTCCCGGTTACCGGTCGCCCGCCCCATACAATAATATTCTTTACCCTGTACTGAAGAGAGAGAGAAGTTGCAGGCCAGGTTGTCGCGCTGTCTCTCTCTCATATCGCCTCAGTGCCAAAGTTTCTTCTTTGTTGGAGAGAGTGAGAGAGAGACAGAGATCATGGGAGAAAACGGGGTCACCCTTGAAGAGCTGAAGAAGAGAATGGCGGAGTTCGCGAGCGAGAGAGACTGGGATCAGTTTCACAGCCCTAGAAACCTCCTCTTGGCCTTGGTAAACGAAGGGAAAAAAGACCCTTCTTTCCTTGAATCTCATCGTTTAGTCAATCATAAAGACTCGTGCTTTTCTCCGGATGGAACACTAGTCTCATCTTCTGTCTTTGATTGGAGCGATTTCATGCCTCTCTTCGATTAGAGTGTGTGCTTTTGCCACTTTCTTTTCCGTCTGATGGCTTTTGGAAAAGTGGGTTTCTGAAGATTATATTTTTGAGCTCGTCTTATTCGGAATAGGATCTTTTAGACCGTCTTTTTATGCTGAATCTCTCCTTTTTTTGGCTTGTTGACACACCTGCATAGAACTGAAGCAGAGTGGATCTTGGTTAGCGTCTGTTTGTGACTTCTACACCCTTTTTATGTGCCTTTGAGGTTAGGCGAAATGAGACTAGCATTGCCAACCCTTTTGAGCTGATGGTAGGAAGGAAGAGTAATTTCGCGGCAAGTGACAGAAAGGATTTCTAGATGCATCCGAAGCATGTGTGGAACAGTGTTTCCATTTATCTAAGACAATTGTCGAGTAAGAACTGATTTACTTAATATGGTTGATTTGAATGCATGGATATAGACAATCGATAATACCTATTTAATTAGTGATGAAAGGATAGGACCAAATGGTGGGGGCAAAAGTTGGCTTTTTATGAGACTCCCATGGAGGGAGCTGAGGTTAAAGTTCATGAATGTGGCCCTTGGCTGTACGAGTTTTGCACCTTTTTTCCCACTGTAGCTAGTGCATTTGGTACGGGTACTGGTAGCCCTCACAGTGCTTGAAAAACATAGTAGATTCTGATAGGAAAGAATGGACTTGTCTGTCCCTCGTGAATTGAGACCCAAGGCTCCACTTGATTTCATCAACCCAAAGGTACAAGGGAAAAAAAAAAAAGATTAGTGGGTTCTTCCCTATCAAGCATTCCATCTCTACTTGTTTTAAATTAAAACAGAGAAAGGTTCTTTTTTTCATGTGCTAACGAGCTGTTGATCATTTTAAATCGTCTTACTTACTTCTTCTTTTGAGTTTAGTTGCGCGGCGATAGGCTACATGGAGTTTCTTAATGTCATAAGCAATTGATCGACTGGTTTTTTACGGTTGGGGAGTTGGGGAGTTGTCTGAGATATTCCAATGGAGAGGCGAAGTAGCAAGAGGACTGCCTGGTTGGAAAGAGGAAGAGAGACAACACCTTGGTGAGGAGCTCTCAGATGTGTTGCTATACCTGGTCAGGCTTTCTGACGTGTGTGGCGTTGATCTTGGTGAGGCTGCACTGAGGAAGCTGCAGCTCAATGCCCTCAAGTACCCGGTCCACCTTTCCAAGGGCTCTTCCAGAAAGCACACGCAGATCAATGCAAATACACCAGCAGTTGCTGACAGCAATGGGGATTGATAGATTGGTTTCATTCACTTGGCCATAGCCAACATAGCCACGGGCCTTCAGATAGTGAAAGGCAAAAAGTACTGAGTAGTGGGTACTTTAGTTGGGGCGATTATTGATTTGGTCTTTGACCATATCTAGTGTCATTTCGATTAGATGATTAGCTCCTTTTTGGTTTCTGCCAGTGATTTGGTTTGTGTAACTGGTGATAGTGGGTGTTTTAGGGTTTGCTTAGCAAATGCCTTTTTCTTTAATTTACTAATCAAGTGGAGGGCAGAGAATGAAAATGTGAACTTTTGGTTTTGTGGTGGTGGGTCATGGCGTTGGTGGTGAACAGTGAAAGTGGACGTGGGGGGGAAATAAGAAACCCTTTTGACTTGCATTTTCCAGACATACGAGTCAATCAAGATCTCTCTCTCTCTCTCTCTCTACTGTGATCTTGGGGGTGCAAATCTGATCTCTTTTGGACTTTACCTCAGTCAGGTGGTCTTCCACTCTTCCTTACCGGCACGTTATGACCAACACCAACACAACAGGGTCTACTGAAATTTTTTGCCTGCCAACCTAAGACCTATCTGTTCCTATCTGTTCCTTTGTAATGAGATAGGTTCATCTGATGGCTGTTTTGCAGGAATGTCTTATCTGTAAGAACAATAACCAGTGGTCAACCGACCAGGCTTGGGGCACCAGGCATTAGAATTGGATAGGGGATTATTCTATTTTTATCCTGCATGTATCGTGCAATTGGATCCTTTATTTTGTACAATCAAATTCTCTAGTTTATATAATTTGTGCAATTAAGTCTAATCTTTAACACACCTAAGTGGGGCATGCTCGGCCTTTAGTATAATAAGGGAACAACGCTTCGACTAATTATTTTATTTTTGATTTCAAGTAGGGTAGTAACAATTATGATAGAAAATCAAAAGGCTTTTTCAATTCAATTAGTTTGAGAAAGAATGGAAACAAATTTAAAGAGAGGAAAAACCAATACATAGAGAGCAATGGAGGAGTAGCTCATGTGGCGGAAAAACAAATTAATTTGTGCACATGACATTACTTTTGGAGAAAAATTTGGCGACACAACTTCATTTAAAAAAAAAAGCTTCTAGAGCATTGTTTTTGCTTGAAAAGTAGTTTTGGAGATTTTTTTTTTCTAGTCTAAGTTTTGGAGCCACTTGGGGTAAAAAAAACCTTTAACTTCTCCGCAGAAGTAAAAAATTAACTTAAGCTTTTATTCAGAATCAAAAGTTAATTTTTAGAATAGAAGTGTCATCTACACATCTTATGTGAGGTGTGAGGTCAAATGTAGACGAGTTTAACTCCTTGGATCATCTATTTGATGTGACCGAAAGTGATGGGTGTCCTTAACTTTGATGGGAAAATGGTTGAAAAAATCATAAATATATTGCACGTTTATCAATTTAGTCTTAAATCTTTTGTATTTGTGTTAATTCAATCATAAATCTTTTGCATTTGTGTTAATTCAGCTCATCAGGTCGATTTTGGCCGGCATACACTAATGTGGACCAGACCAGCATTGACTGGGGCAATTTTTAATGATATTTTAATATTTTTAAAATTTTCTATTATTTTCCTTTTCTTTTTATGTATTTTCATCTTGCCTCTAGCTGGCTGGAGGCAAGGGTCGGCAAGGTTAAACACTGCCGGCCACTAGCACCGCCATTGGGCGAGCTTGGCTTAGCTTAGCCTCGCCTAGCCATAGCACCGTGTCAACTAGGTGCCATGGCTGGCTGGGCAACGTTAAGGCCAAGCTCGCCTATCCAAGCAATAAATTTCTCCCTCCACCTATGCCCATGGGAATTGATAACTATAAGATCGGGGATGAAGAACAAGAAGAAGGTTGTGATCTTTCATAGATAAAGGTCTCGATTGGGAGGAATATGATCATCATTTGATCTGTTGAGGATTTTAGGTTCCATCTACCTCACGTTATCCCGACAACCCGTGACCGACTCCATGCCCACGACCGAAATCATCTTTCTCTCAACATTCCGCTCGCCCAATTCAGTTCGAACTATACTCAAAATTCACCGAAGTCAAAGAGGTCGAGAATGGAGTTGGATCTAGCATTGGTGGGTGGTGACTGCATCAGTGCAGAAAGTTGAAAGCGTTACAGCGATGACGATACCATGGCTGGGCTAAGCTCACTCGGGGACGGTTGCCTTTGCCCAATGGTGGCGCGCTCTAGTGGTCAACGCCATGACTGTTAGCGGAAGAAGATGAACAAATAAAAAATAATAATTTTTAAAAATATCTATTAAAATCTTATTAAAAATTTCCATGTTAGTGGCCAGCCCAAATAGATCGATGGATCGAATTGGCACAAATAATAATAAAAAAAAACTTATGATTGAATTAGCACTAAAAAAGAGTTTACGATCGAATTGGAAAAATTACAATAGGTTTAAGGCTTTTTATGACAATTTTCTCCAACTTTGTTAATATGTTTGTTTGATACAGCTGTAATTTTGCTGGTACGCAACCATACCGTTGAAAAGTGCTATAACTTGCGTGTTTCACGATGTCTATTGTAAGATTGTACAACCTCAAAGTTAGACAATACAGCTTCCGAAATGTATTACTATTTGCTTCAATAAAAAAAGTTGCACCAAATAAGCTACCACGAACCTTAGCTATGTCAATTTTGCTCCTCGCTCCCTGTTGAATTCACTCCCGCGGTCGATTAACCATGCGTTGCTCCGCAACAACCCAAATGTTTTTTTTTACCCCTTCCCTCATGCGTGACCATTTAGACAGTATGTCTCTAAGACAGCATCGTTCGAGCTCTAATCTTCATACTCATAAATCATAATCTGGGTATCAAGAAAAATGATGCACCATTCCAAATGTTAAGATGGCCAATGAAGGGTTGGTTGTTCTTTGGGGACCAAGATGGAGAAGAGCATGTTGTAATTCATGCTCTCAAGTTTACCCTGCTTTTTCTGTAGCTTGTACTAGTACCGCAACCTTATTCACTTGTGGATATCAAGAGCCACCAGTTTTGCATTAATTCAGAAGCGCGCGGTCGCAGAGACCGGGTTACAACTCGGATGAGTGAGGCCCAGATATTGAGCTGGAAATCCCATAATGCCTCAACCAACCGCACCAACCTGAGGGGTTCTAGCTCTCCGACACCAAGAGCTAGCTCAAAGGATGATGATTTTCCTCACACCTATAAACCGATCCACAACCGATGTAAGATAATCTCCAACAATCTCCCCCTTACGGTATCGAGCCCTGAGTCGGAGGAGCAGCAATAACCTGTATTTCTCCCATGTGACTGTTGAGTTCAACATTGTCAGTAAGGTGGGCTTTGATATTAGTATTGGGTGGTCTTGAGTCCTTTCTCATCCCAATAGTTAGTTCAAAAGATGAGGCTTCCTTCATACATGTAAACTAATCATTAGCCCCTTCCACAACCGATTTGAGATATTCCCAACAGGGTATGGTCGCATTTGGAAACTACAAAATATATGGAGAGGGCACTTTTGTTCTACTAAAATCTAAATCTCTCTTACCGTAACTTGTTACGAAACACATTAGGTATGAGATATAGTTCATAAAATGTGTCCATACGGTATTTTTATTTGCACTTGTAGACTAGATTTCATTCTAGCCACGCAACATTTCAGATCCCGCGACCAACAAAAACCTTTCCCGACATTTGGATCTCCTGACATAGTGAAACTATGTTAGGGGTGACATAAGAGATCTGGACCGTCTAATTCAAAAATGGCACCACAGATTGATCAATCGAAAATTTTGAAATTCTTACCGAAAATTTTTCTCCCTTTGAAAAAGCTGATGTGAATCAATTTGGATTGTCCATTTTGAATTGTACGGTCCGGATTGGATAATGTCACCCCTAACATTATGTCAGGGGATCCATTTCCCCCCGGCAGACCATTTATGGGGGGATCATGTCTGTGTCCTCCTTGGGTCATGACTTTGTGTACTTCTCTTCTTGAATCCACCGACGACGTGCACCTGCCAAACAGTGGCATTCAAAGTTGCCGACCGGCTTTCGCGTGGTTACGAAGGAGATTGTGCGGATTGGTCCAAAGGAGATCGGAGTTGGCCAACGATGTTTGTCGAGACCCCCTTCTTAAGGGCGGAGAGCTCGAATGTCATAGAGATTCATCCCATGGAGATGATGAACCAAGTCTTCAAGTTTTAATTTGATATCAGTAATGTATTTCTCATCACAGAGATAGAGATGTTGCAAACCTAATACAAAGCATGATTATATATACATACAAATCGGGAAAAAAAAAAGGATCGATGGCCCGATTGACATACCTTACAAACTATAGTCCGTGAAATTTACTATTGGATTTCCTACTCTCACTTCGCCGCGCTATACTTTCGCGAAATCTTTTAATACCTCACCTCTCTCGGCATAAAAAAGAAGTCGTGTCTGTCGCTATTTTTACGGTGATTGAATCTGTAAGCAGAGCATAACAAAAGTAAAGATGATCTTGTATTAATAAGGATCTCCCCGTAACACAAATTAAGGACACCGACATGGATTCAAGCCGTTTTCGCCGCGCAACGGAAACTTTATAATTTGATCGTTTGAATCACGAGTGAAGCGTTCGTAAATGGTAAAATCTTCGACGATAAATCGGCACGACTTCACCATTACGTTAATGAAATCCTTAATCATGATGATGAATAAGACGGGCTAATTACGAAACACTCGCCTGATCACCGCTCAAGTTGAAAGCCATGCAAATTATGCAACTTTCCCCCACAAGGCGTGCATGTAAATGCGTTCGCGTGCTTGCGCCGTTCCCCCACGTCCCCATCATTTGTCTCCCCTTTCTCCACCTGCGACCCACTCCTGCTCAGCCTCACCGTCCGCATCACCCACGCTCCAATCAATCGAACGGCTCTGCGAAACTTTGTGGGCCCCTCTCTTCCCCGGAGAATATTCATAAAAAGCATGCGTGGATCTTCTTTAGATTCCACGACAAATAAAAAAAAATGCATACTTTTTTTTTTAATACTCTTGACCATAAAGAAAGCTGCTAGCCTGATAGTTTGACAATACTGTCAATTATTTCTGATCACACGATCTCTCAATCAATAAGTGATTTATGTAAAACACTTAGTAATGATATGTGAATTTACGGTTGTGATTGTACTGTCCATGACAGTACTGTAAGTGAAGTATTTCCCAAACTACAAATTACCTACTTTAATCTAAATGGAATGAGAAAAATACTAATTGGACACCGGCCAGATTCCATATTCTTGACTTAAAACTCTGTATGTTTTGCGAAAAACGAATAAATTAATGTTGGTTTATATAACATGAAATAATTAGATATGAAATATATATATTTTTATTATTGATAGCAATTTATGCCTAAATATTTTTGTGGACAATAAGTAATATTTTTCGTTCATTTTTTCTAAGTAATATAAGTAATCATTTTTATGAAATTGTTTTCTAAACAATTAATTTTCTGCAAAACAAACACACCCTTCATTTGTTTTGCGAAAAAATAACTTATCTGAAAATTATTTTCTTAAAAATAATCGCTTACAAAAATGATTAACGAATATTTAGACATAACTTGGTGTGGATGACGAAAACATCTTTTAACTAATTATTTTAAATGATATAAGTAGTCAATTTTTTTGAAAATATCTTTTAAATTGCTCATTCTTCGTGAAATAAAAATGCTAGATATTTGTTATATAATAAAACCTCCACCCTGCCCCGCTTGCCTTGTCGCTATGCGGGTTCTTCCATTATAGACTTCAAATGCAAATGTATCGATTTGTTTTAATATGTTTTATATGTTTGTGAAATCAAACGGTAAAAAATTCGAAAGCGACTTGAATTTATGACATTATTAGATATGAATAATTAGAATTTTACAAGTAACTTATGCAAAGAGTTCTCAATAATAATAACAGAATTAATTATTAAGTAAAATTAGTCCTTTTCCATATATGCAATTTAATTTAGAGAGAGAAGTTGGGCTTGGCGCGTGGAGAAGTCGCGCGTGGGCGCAAAAAGTCGTACGCCAATCAATCGACGTCCAAGTTGTCCCAGCCGTTAAGAATGGTCCTGACGTCCTTCCAGCACTTTCTCTCTCTGTCTTCTTCTTCTTCACGTTCTTCTGCTCGGAGCTCCCGCAATAATTCCGGAGCTCCGATTCCCAGCCCTGCGCCGGAACCGAATATGAGGGGCGACGGAGGGAGGGATTCGCAGGAGTACCTGTTCAAGATAGTGATCGTCGGCGACTCGGCGGTGGGCAAATCGAACCTGCTCTCGCGGTACGCGAGGGGCGAGTTCGACCCCCACTCCAAGGCCACCGTCGGGGTCGAGTTCCAGACCCAGTGCCTCGAGATCAACGGCAAGGAGGTCAAGGCCCAGATTTGGGACACCGCCGGGCAGGAGCGGTTCCGCGCCGTCACCTCCGCCTACTACCGTGGCGCGTTCGGCGCCCTCATCGTGTACGACATCAGCCGCCGGAGCACCTTCGACAGCGTCTCGCGATGGCTCGACGAGCTCAATTGTAATCTCTCTCTCTCTCTCTCTCTCTCTCTCTCTCTCTCTCTCTCTGTTCTTTCGTTTCTTCGGATTGTTGGTTTTTGTACTCTCTTCTTCCGGTTTTTGTGTTTTGGCGTTTGTGGTTATGAATGAGTATGATCACTTTAGCTCTCGGAGGAATTTGGGAGGAACGGATTGACTTTCTTGGATGCTTCGGTTAGTGAACAGAAATTGGAGGGAAATTGAATTGAACTACTATGAGTGTGAGAGCAAAAGTGCGTATATTGCTTCGAATGGAAATAGGTGCATCGTTCCTGTAGGAGTTCCTTTCTCTTTGCTTATGAAAAAGGTGTTCGCTTTTTGTCCGCGAAAGATTAGAAGGAAAAGCAAAAATGTTCCCCTTAGTCTCATCGCAGGGTAAAAGCTAAAGAGCATCAATGTTCATGCGTTCTGCTTTTAGAACTTTGTACTGACTTCCAAGTTGTCGGATTCACAGAATCAGCGATTGATGGTTTTGAATCTGCTTGCGCGGATGCTAGGCATTTGAAGGATCACGTCTGGTTCCTGAATCGAATTTTCCTTTTAAGTTGCATTGTTTTGTATTACTTGAACTTGGCTTGTGGTCTCATTTGTGCTTCCGATACCGAATTAGTTACTGGATAGTGGGGTTCTCATCGAACATGCAGAATTATGTGATTTAATGGGAGCCAAAACAGGGTATTATTCCTTTATTCTTGACCTCTTTCTCCCTTTTTATCGTGGGACGTTGTCAAATGGTATGAATGAGGTTGAACGCTGCTCGAGAGAATAGGGCATCGTGGCTGCTTATCTGGCCATCACCAATGTAGTCGCAGATATCCATTTTGACAAGAAGTAGCATTTTTAATCCTAATTGGTAAATTGGGGATTTCCAGGGGACTCTCATCCTGAATCTTGATCACACAATACAGGTTTAGTATAAAATTCCTCTATAGTTGCAAAACATTTTGCTTGATGTTTAGAACGAAATTGATTGCCTACCTTCTAAACGTATGCTGCTTGTTAGAATAGTATTGTAGGTCGTGCTGCTTAATTGACATTAGTTCTCTCCATAAGATTGCTGGGTTAAAATATTAAATTTGCAGCTCATTCGGATACAACTGTGGCCAAGATGTTGGTGGGGAACAAACGCGATTTGGAGGACATCAGGGACGTGAGTGTGGAAGAAGGCAAGAACTTGGCGGAGGCAGAAGGTCTCTTTTTCATTGAGACGTCTGCTTTTGATTCCACAAATGTTCACAAAGCATTCGAGATTGTTATCCGGGAAATCTACGATAATGTCAGCAGAAAAGTGTTGAGCTCCGATTCTTACAAAGTTGATTTGGAGTCGAATGGGGTAAGCCTTGTGAATGGGAGCGGCTCAAGGAAAGCATGGAGCAAGAACTCATGCTGTTCAGTCTAGATTTTGTCCTACTATTTCCCGGCATTGGTATAACTAAATACCTCACACTTACCCTCTCAACATCAAGTCGGTGAGTGTGTGTTAAAGTGATTCTATGCTATCGTTACCAAATTTTCTCCTATACTGATTCGAGCAAAGCATACATCTTTTGGTCTTCCTCTGTTGGACGTAGGTGCAGTTACCTTTCTCCTTGTTTGAGACTGAGATGTAGATAAATAGTTCTGAAAAAAAAAAAAGGGAAATGGAAGAAAAGAGATGTAGAAAGTTGGGCAGTGAAGTCAGTTTTTATCTCTTTTCTTGTTGGTCTCCCTCTCTTGCTATTGCTGATTTTTTCACCTTCCTGTTTTAAGCTATGATGAAGGACTACAGTTTTCATATCCACTGGCGTGTTGTAATCTTTAATCAACTTCGTACACTTGGTGACATTTGAGGATCGCACAAGGTCACATTGTTCTAACTACTCACTCTGCTTTGGATCGTGATGTTAGACCTTTCCTGCGTTTTCATCATCTTGCACAAGACTTGCCCCCGCTCAAGGAATGCAAAAACCCGAGAAACTTCAGAACTCCTCTGATCGTGACGTTGCCGCAACACATTCGCTTGCTGGAAATGGTGGTGCAATGATCTTGTCCGATTTGTTTACTTATGGATGACACTACAAGCTGTTGGTAATTCATTCATGTATTCCCTCGCTGTGCTATGTAATATGAGGTATTGCTTTGTTGTTGGCTTGCATCCACATTTGGAACTCTGGTACGTTGATGTCTTGTGAGCAGTACCATGCACCGTATTCTACCGCGGATAGGTGGCTGTCTGCTCTGGGTCGTCGGACCTCCCTCGACTTCTTTTCTTAGTCAATGATTGAAGGAATAGAAGAAATTTGGAAACGGGGCTGAACCCAATTGTGAGGCTTCGGCTAGCCTGGTCCGGTCTGCCGTTGGGTATAGAACTTGGGATGTGAGGGAGGGCTTGGTTCAAAGTGTTGCCAATTCAAGAGATCAGATTGAAGCCTAATAGCAGTCTCTAAAGTGATGGGGGATCTGCAGTTGTGAAGACCATCAAAACAACTATCCATTCTATTTAGTTCTCCTTGAGCGCAGGTTCTAAGGCCAAGATGCTTGGGGGGAAAGAACACTGCAAAAATCCGAAATTGTTTTTAATCGGGAAATTAATCAAGAATTAAATTCAATATTCTAGAGGATTTAACTATGATGAAGGATTGAGGGACAGAGAAATTGTATCGGAAAATTACTTCAAAAGCCCTAAATTTATTGTTTTTATGCTAATTCAATGTTGAACCTTTCAATTTGGATATTTTAGTTCTAAATCTTTTGACGGTTGCCAACTTAGTATTTTTGGCTAATTTTGATCGGAAATTGCTAACATGAATAATTTTTGTGATGTCAATTTTATTTTCTGATTTTTAATTATTACTTTTTTTTTCTTCTTTTCCTTCTTTTATCTTTTTTCTTTTCCCAACCTTGGGTCGACGAGGTTGCTGACTGACCCTTGTCTGCCACAAGCCTAGACTAGGCAGGCATCTTGACCCTCGTAAGGGTCTCCCACCCAGAGTTGAAAAAAAAAAGAAGGGAAAAGAATAAAAAATAAGAAATTCAGATTAGAATGTTATAAAAATTATCCATGTCACCGCGTGCCGTGCCATACGGAATGGACAGTGTTGGCTAGATCGCCATGTCAGCGCTTTTCGATTAAAATTGATCGAAATGATTAAATTATTGAATTGTAAAAGTATGTAGGATTAAAAATTTGTAAATCGTCAAAACGTTTAAAATTTAATTGGCCAAATTGAAAGGTGGCACATTGTAATAAGTTTAGAACTTTTTTTGATAATTTTCTTGGAATTGTACATGTGATGCGCGCCTTGAGACATATTAGAAGAAATTCAGACGGTAAAACTTGATTATTGACGAGCAATTTGAACAACCTAATTTCATTGTTTTGAATGCTAATTTCATTCTGTCCGGTGTCAATTCAAGCGTCAAGTGTCGAGTCATTTTCCGAATGCAAAAGACACATCCTAGGACAATTATTGCTCGAGTCCTATGGTAAATTTTAGATGAGATGTCGTTTAACCCAACAAGCTAAGCATTGCTTACAAAGTCGCTGTTTCTGTCCTTAAACCTATTTACTTCACGTCCTTGACTAAGGAATAAGCAAAGTTAACATAGACGCAAACGCAAGTTGTGCAGTAGTCATCTTCACCGACAGCAAAAAATTGTCTTCATTAGTGTGGTAAGATTTGCTGAATGATGTCCGAAACTCTCGTTATGTCCTGGATTCCTTCTCTTTTGCTTGGTATCCACTTCATCTTCCAACAATTCTTTCCGCCGAGGCATTCTTGAAAGTTTGATAACTTCCTAACTCTGCTCGGGGTGCCGTAACTTGGAGCGCAAAAGAAGTGCGAAATGTATGCGTCGCCGGTCCATTTCTTAACGGTTTAAGCTCCTGGAAAGTTACAATATGAATAAAAAAGTTCAGAGTCCGAACACTTCTTATCGCGGTACTGTCTGTTTGTCATTTCCTATTCACGCGTTTCCGCCTTCTGTCGTCATTTTGACGTGTTTATTATCCGCATCCCATGTTTCGTGAGCTAATTAGGAAGTGTGTAACAGATAGATCATGTCTAATACGCAGAGAAAATCATTTCCTTCTTGTATAAGATACTTTAGAAGAAAAAATCTTGGAAAGAGGAAAAGTTTCAGCCCTGAAGGAACTCAGTCAATGAAGCAATAATCTCATTTATTCGAGAAACCTCATGTACATCAACTTAGAACTTACAGATGATTGAAATCACTCAACAGAAACATCAGCCCTCACTGCTTAAGCAATTTTTTTTTTATAAGTATGTACTCTTTGAATCCATATATCTTTTCATTTGTAACAGATAGAAGCATGCAAGATGTAGCGTCTATTTTTGGATCCATTTGTACTTTTATCTACCTCGAATTTATGTGAGAATCAGCGATTTTTTCTTCATATGAATTGGCCGAGGCGACAACTAGCAAAATCAGATCCAATTCGGAAGTCATCATAACTAGGAGGCCAGAGGCTGCTGCTTCTTGCTGCGATCGAATCCGTCATATGGTTTCTTGGATTTATGGAATTTTTCCTTCAGGACCAACGCCCAAGTGATGGTTTCTGAGCACAAGGTGATTGCGCCTAGCGCGGAGAGAAAGAGAACGTAACCGAGTTTCCATGCCCTGGCGGGGCCTAATATGTCCAGCCCTTTGAACACATTAATGATGCCAAGAATGACGATTGCGTACCCGATCCCATGGTGGTATACGTTCCAGTAGATCCTGAACTTGTGATCCTTGCTCGGCCTCACGAAGAAGGCCAGCATCTGCCTCCCAAACATTGCCAGGAAAAACTTATTACCACATTATCATTTTGACAAAGTACACAATTACCTTCAACTGGCGTTGTTGGCTCTATGTATCAAGAGCGAAATTCAAAGTGATACCTGCAACGTCGCGATACAGAAAAGTATTATCCCGATTATCCGGTGAGAAGTATACTCGACGCCTTTAGACTTGCTCCCGAGATCGAGGCCTATTGCCCAGCCGGTCACCCCGATGATGTATGAAGAAAATTGACAGCTGACGTGAAGATAGAACCAGAACGGCTCGGTGAATCTCAAAGACCTCAAGTATCTCGCGATGGTCGCGCCTACTGGGAACAGAATTCCCCAGCTGATCGCGTTCAGGAGTCCGTGGATCTGCTTATCAATCACCATAGATACTAATTTTAAGGTCGTGTCATGATGTTTGTGCCTAATTTATTCACCAACAATGTGAATTATAAAACACAAGAATAAGACTTAAGCGTGAGAGTGATCCCTACCCTTTTACGTTGAAGATTAGAGTTCTCTCCACTGTTGCTACTGCTCTGCCCGTGCGGCAGATTGAGCTTGCCCCTAGAGTTCAAGTTCGCAGCCTGGAGCTCGTGCATTGCCGGCACTCCGTCAACCACCGAGCTCCCCACCTGCCAAGCCTGATCCAAGACCTCCGTCTCCTTTGGAAGCCCGACCATCGCAAACATCGTGACCACCCCATTTTTATACTCGGCTTCCGCCTTCGAGACCTTGTACGCAATCTCACCTTCCTCGATCTTCTTGTACGAAACCAACTTGAAAGTCCTCACAGCCATAGACCCATTGTCTTCCTTGAGAGCAATCAAAGCTTGGGCGCCGACCATTCCGCTTCCATTAGGGTTTATGGCCCACGCGACCCATCCGTCGGGTCTTGCGGGTAGAGCCAAGAACGCGATGTCGACGGAAGATTCAGCAGGGTTGTAGTTCCAATGTAAGTAAGAACTTAAATGCGGGAGGTCAATACAATGCTCGTAGTATCGGTTTCTGCTAAATTTCTGCGACAAGCATCGGAGCGACTGTATCAGTCCAAAATTTAGTGATACAATGAGTAAACATAGTGTGAGAGAGGGTATCGGCAATGCCATTAATCTGCTTCGAGCAGTGAGACACCGGATATAGCGCGAGGAAGAGGAACACGCGAAGTATAGCTCGGTTTTGGCAATGCGGGTTGATGAACAAACTACATGGCCATGCTTATATAGCGAAAACTAGATGCAGAAGCTCCAATAGGAGAGAAAGCTTGGCTTGCCTCTTTCGAGGTTGCGATTGATAAATCACAGACATCACAGTTACCTACTTTCTTCAATGTCCCACCAAACCATCGACACGCTTTGGTTGAAGAATCTCCATTCATTGACCAATTTTTTGGTTCAAGATTGGAAGAGTTCTAGTGACAAAGAAGAAAAGCGTTTATCTACCAACCGTCGATGGCTTCTTCAGCATCTTAATTCGCCAAGTGCACCAGATTGTAAGGGATTATAAAAATTCAACATATATGAGGAGCAACTGGTGTTGAATAAATGGTCACGCCAGGGTGTTCCCGCCGCCTCTACTCACATTTTTATAATTAAATAAAAAAATCTGGAATAGAAATTTTTGCCAAATGCATTTTTTCCTTTTCTAATGTGAGAATAGAAATTTTGTGTAGTTAACAAACATGTTCATTTACTTAAAAAACTATTTGCGAGAACTGAAAAAAAATCTCTTCTATTCAGAAATTGTTTTCAGAAACGGAATTGTTACCAAAGAGACCCTTAGTCAGTCTCCAACATTGACATTGACAATATTGTCTTCAAACTTCGAATTGCTGAAGTACTTTACTTTTGAAATGCTAAATCGATATGTTTCATATCCCCTATTATCACTTTCCTCGAAAGCGACTGTCCTTAACCATTACGTCGGCAGCTTATTCAGCCAACTCATGATTTGTGTTCTCTCATTTTGCATGCATCCACGGAGATCGAAGTGATTGCTGTTACTCATCGGGCGGGCTACGGCGACTTGCGAACAGATGAACATGTGAGATGAAAGGACTAAGAAAAGAAGGAAGACGAGAGGTGCCTTCATTCTTTCTCTAATCAATGTGTGGTCAAACGTTGTGTTCTATTTGAGCATATGATTTTAAATGGAAGGAATGAGAGTGCAAAATATAACAATGTCGACCACAAGTAGTTGAAGATATGCGGTGCATTGTGCTTCAAAAGTTTCGTTGTGGACCGACTCTAAAGCACATAATGTTAGAAAGTCTGCGACATCCTCAATTCGACGTTATTTGGGATGTAATGAATGACGATTTGAATCGATTTTTACCAGGAGTTAAAAATCCGAATGTGGATATCGAATCTTCAAGGATTTCATGACTAATCTATTGGGCGTCACCTCATTGAGCGACCTGTTTATCAGTTTGCTTGAGGCTCTCGGAAAAAGGATTATCAGATAGAGATTTGGAACACGAGAGGAAGTTGGGCTGAGCCAAGGCCCATTGAGCCTCAAGCCCAATGTGATTCGGCCATTTGGGCCCAAGACAAGCCCAAGTTGGCCCAATTTAAATCTACTAAAGCCCATTTAGCCCATTTGAGCCCAATAAGCTTTCTAAAACCCAATCCTTATTCTTTCAAGCCCAAATTCATTTTATATGAACCCGCACAAAATACTAGCCGGTATACACATATAGTACATTTTACTAAACTTGGAAAATTACCATTTTACCCCCTTGATGTGAAATTACCAAACTACCCTTCTAGCATTTATGAGTTTAGGACAAGAAATCATCATGAATGGAGACTTTGAGGGATTAGCATTTATGAGGAGAAACTTGGCTTAGGGATGAGGTTTTCAAGAAGGGAAATATATATATATATATATATATATCTCAGATTTCTGTGTACGCCTAAGAAGAAATTGCTCATTTGAGCCCATCCGAGAGGTGAATCGAGCTATGTTTTCTCCTATGCAACTGTAACATCAAGGCCTATGTGGATATAAGGGCTGTTTGTCTAGAAAGTTGCTAGATTTTGTGGGTTGAGTTGAACAGAGGTTGGTCGGTGGAGACTCGCCGTCCATCGTTGTCTCGTGTCATTTTTGGAGCAAGCCATGCATAGCCATCACCACCGCTATCGCACCCATGTCTTCAGATTCACCGTTGGGTGATTTTTAGCTTTAATCCCTTAATTAGTATGTTAAATTGGATTATGATGTAATTAGATCATAATCCAATTTAACATACTAATTAAGATTAAAGCTAAAAATCACCCAACGGTGAATCTGAAGACATGGGTGCGATAGCGGTGGTGATGGCTATGCATGGCTTGCTCCAAAAATGACACGAGACAACGATGGACGGCGAGTCTCCACCGACCAACCTCTGTTCAACTCAACCCACAAAATCTAGCAACTTTCTAGACAAACAGCCCTTATATCCACATAGGCCTTGATGTTACAGTTGCATAGGAGAAAACATAGCTCGATTCACCTCTCGGATGGGCTCAAATGAGCAATTTCTTCTTAGGCGTACACAGAAATCTGAGATATATATATATATATATATATATTTCCCTTCTTGAAAACCTCATCCCTAAGCCAAGTTTCTCCTCATAAATGCTAATCCCTCAAAGTCTCCATTCATGATGATTTCTTGTCCTAAACTCATAAATGCTAGAAGGGTAGTTTGGTAATTTCACATCAAGGGGGTAAAATGGTAATTTTCCAAGTTTAGTAAAATGTACTATATGTGTTATACCGGCTAGTATTTTGTGCGGGTTCATATAAAATGAATTTGGGCTTGAAAGAATAAGGATGGGTTTTAGAAAGCTTATTGGGCTCAAATGGGCTAAATGGGCTTTAGTAGATTTAAATTGGGCCAACTTGGGCTTGTCTTGGGCCCAAATGGCCGAATCACATTGGGCTTGAGGCTCAATGGGCCTTGGCTCAGCCCAACTTCCTCTCGTGTTCCAAATCTCTATCTGATAATCCTTTTCGAGAGCCTCAAGCAAACTGATAAACAGGTCGCTCAATGAGGTGACGCCCAATAGATTAGTCATGAAATCCTTGAAGATTCGATATCCACATTCGGATTTTTAACTCCTGGTAAAAATCGATTCAAATCGTCATTCATTACATCCCAAATAACGTCGAATTGAGGATGTCGCAGACTTTCTAACATTATGTGCTTTAGAGTCGGTCCACAACGAAACTTTTGAAGCACAATGCACCGCATATCTTCAACTACTTGTGGTCGACATTGTTATATTTTGCACTCTCATTCCTTCCATTTAAAATCATATGCTCAAATAGAACACAACGTTTGACCACACATTGATTAGAGAAAGAATGAAGGCACCTCTCGTCTTCCTTCTTTTCTTAGTCCTTTCATCTCACATGTTCATCTGTTCGCAAGTCGCCGTAGCCCGCCCGATGAGTAACAGCAATCACTTCGATCTCCGTGGATGCATGCAAAATGAGACAACACAAATCATGAGTTGGCTGAATAAGCCGCCGACGTAATGGTTAAGGACAGTCGCTTTCGAGGAAAGTGATAATAGGGGATATGAAACAAATCGATTTAGCATTTCAAAAGTAATGTACTTCAGCAATTCGAAGTCTGAAGACAATATTGTCAATGTCAACGTAGGAGACTGACTAAGGGTCTGTTTTGGTAACAATTCCGTTTCTGAAAAACAATTTCTGAATAGAAGAGATTTTTTTTCAGTTCTCGCAAATAGTTTTTTAAGTAAATGAACATGTTTGTTAACTACACAAAATTTCTATTCTCACATTAGAAAAGGAAAAAAATGCATTTGGCAAAAATTTCTATCCAGATTTTTTTTTTAATTATAAAAATGTGAGTAGAGGCGGCGGGAACACCCTGGCGTGACTGTTTATTCAACACCAGTTGCTCCCATATATGTTGAATTTTTATAATCCCTTACAATCTGGCGCACTTGGCGAATTAAGATGCTGAAGAAGCCATCGACGGTTGGTAGATAAACGCTTTTCTTCTTTGTCACTAGAACTCTTCCAATCTTGACCAAAAAAATTGGTCAATGAATGGAGATTCTTCAACCAAAGCGTGTCGATGGTTTGGTGGGACATTGAAGAAAGTAGGTAACTGTGATGTCTGTGATTTATCAATCGCAACCTCGAAAGAGGCAAGCCAAGCTTTCTCTCCTATTGGAGCTTCTGCATCTAGTTTTCGCTATATAAGCATGGCCATGTAGTTTGTTCATCAACCCGCATTGCCAAAACCGAGCTATACTTCGCGTGTTCCTCTTCCTCGCGCTATATCCGGTGTCTCACTGCTCGAAGCAGATTAATGGCATTGCCGATACCCTCTCTCACACTATGTTTACTCATTGTATCACTAAATTTTGGACTGATACAGTCGCTCCGATGCTTGTCGCAGAAATTTAGCAGAAACCGATACTACGAGCATTGTATTGACCTCCCGCATTTAAGTTCTTACTTACATTGGAACTACAACCCTGCTGAATCTTCCGTCGACATCGCGTTCTTGGCTCTACCCGCAAGACCCGACGGATGGGTCGCGTGGGCCATAAACCCTAATGGAAGCGGAATGGTCGGCGCCCAAGCTTTGATTGCTCTCAAGGAAGACAATGGGTCTATGGCTGTGAGGACTTTCAAGTTGGTTTCGTACAAGAAGATCGAGGAAGGTGAGATTGCGTACAAGGTCTCGAAGGCGGAAGCCGAGTATAAAAATGGGGTGGTCACGATGTTTGCGATGGTCGGGCTTCCAAAGGAGACGGAGGTCTTGGATCAGGCTTGGCAGGTGGGGAGCTCGGTGGTTGACGGAGTGCCGGCAATGCACGAGCTCCAGGCTGCGAACTTGAACTCTAGGGGCAAGCTCAATCTGCCGCACGGGCAGAGCAGTAGCAACAGTGGAGAGAACTCTAATCTTCAACGTAAAAGGGTATGAATCACTCTCACGCTTAAGTCTTATTCTTGTGTTTTATAATTCACATTGTTGGTGAATAAATTAGGCACAAACATCATGACACGACCTTAAAATTAGTATCTATGGTGATTGATAAGCAGATCCACGGACTCCTGAACGCGATCAGCTGGGGAATTCTGTTCCCGGTAGGCGCGACCATCGCGAGATACTTGAGGTCTTTGAGATTCACCGAGCCGTTCTGGTTCTATCTTCACGTCAGCTGTCAATTTTCTTCATACATCATCGGGGTGACCGGCTGGGCAATAGGCCTCGATCTCGGGAGCAAGTCTAAAGGCGTCGAGTATACTTCTCACCGGATAATCGGGATAATACTTTTCTGTATCGCGACGTTGCAGGTATCACTTTGAATTTCGCTCTTGATACATAGAGCCAACAACGCCAGTTGAAGGTAATTGTGTACTTTGTCAAAATGATAATGTGGTAATAAGTTTTTCCTGGCAATGTTTGGGAGGCAGATGCTGGCCTTCTTCGTGAGGCCGAGCAAGGATCACAAGTTCAGGATCTACTGGAACGTATACCACCATGGGATCGGGTACGCAATCGTCATTCTTGGCATCATTAATGTGTTCAAAGGGCTGGACATATTAGGCCCCGCCAGGGCATGGAAACTCGGTTACGTTCTCTTTCTCTCCGCGCTAGGCGCAATCACCTTGTGCTCAGAAACCATCACTTGGGCGTTTGTCCTGAAGGAAAAATTCCATAAATCCAAGAAACCATATGACGGATTCGATCGCAGCAAGAAGCAGCAGCCTCTGGCCTCCTAGTTATGATGACTTCCGAATTGGATCTGATTTTGCTAGTTGTCGCCTCGGCCAATTCATATGAAGAAAAAATCGCTGATTCTCACATAAATTCGAGGTAGATAAAAGTACAAATGGATCCAAAAATAGACGCTACATCTTGCATGCTTCTATCTGTTACAAATGAAAAGATATATGGATTCAAAGAGTACATATTTATATAAAAAAAAATTGCTTAAGCAGTGAGGGCTGATGTTTCTGTTGAGTGATTTCAATCATCTGTAAGTTCTAAGTTGATGTACATGAGGTTTCTCGAATAAATGAGATTATTGCTTCATTGACTGAGTTCCTTCAGGGCTGAAACTTTTCCTCTTTCCAAGATTTTTTCTTCTAAAGTATCTTATACAAGAAGGAAATGATTTTCTCTGCGTATTAGACATGATCTATCTGTTACACACTTCCTAATTAGCTCACGAAACATGGGATGCGGATAATAAACACGTCAAAATGACGACAGAAGGCGGAAACGCGTGAATAGGAAATGACAAACAGACAGTACCGCGATAAGAAGTGTTCGGACTCTGAACTTTTTGATTCATATTGTAACTTTCCAGGAGCTCAAACCGTTAAGAAATGGACCGGCGACGCATACATTTCGCACTTCTTTTGCGCTCCAAGTTACGGCACCCCGAGCAGAGTTAGGAAGTTATCAAACTTTCAAGAATGCCTCGACGGAAAGAATTGCTGGAAGATGAAGTGGATACCAAGCAAAAGAGAAGGAATCCAGGACATAACGAGAGTTTCGGACATCATTCAGCAAATCTTACCACACTAATGAAGACAATTTTTTGCTGTCGGTGAAGATGACTACTGCACAACTTGCGTTTGCGTCTATGTTAACTTTGCTTATTCCTTAGTCAAGGACGTGAAGTAAATAGGTTTAAGGACAGAAACAGCGACTTTGTAAGCAATGCTTAGCTTGTTGGGTTAAACGACATCTCATCTAAAATTTACCATAGGACTCGAGCAATAATTGTCCTAGGATGTGTCTTTTGCATTCGGAAAATGACTCGACACTTGACGCTTGAATTGACACCGGACAGAATGAAATTAGCATTCAAAACAATGAAATTAGGTTGTTCAAATTGCTCGTCAATAATCAAGTTTTACCATCCGAATTTCTTCTAATATGTCTCAAGGCGCGCATCACATGTACAATTCCAAGAAAATTATCAAAAAAAGTTCTAAACTTATTACAATGTGCCACCTTTCAATTTGGCCAGTTAAATTTTAAACGTTTTGACCATTTACAAATTTAATCCTACATACTTTTACAATTCAATAATTTAATCATTTCGATCAATTTTAATCGAAAAGCGCTGACATGGCGGTCTAGCCAACACTGTCCATTCCGCATGGCACGGCACGCGGTGACATGGATAATTTTTATAACATTCTAATCTAAATTTCTTATTTTTTATTCTTTTCCCTTCTTTTTTTTTTCAACTCTGGGTGGGAGACCCTTACGAGGGTCAAGATGCCTGCCTAGTCTAGGCTTGTGGTAGACAAGGGTCAGTCAGCAACCTCGTCGACCCAAGGTTGGGAAAAGAAAAAAGATAAAAGAAGGAAAAGAAGAAAAAAAAAAGTAATAATTAAAAATCAGAAAATAAAATTGACATCACAAAAATTATTCATGTCAGCAATTTCCGATCAAAATTAGCCAAAAATACTAAGTTGGCAACCGTCAAAAGATTTAGAACTAAAATATCCAAATTGAAAGGTTCAACATTGAATTAGCATAAAAACAATAAATTTAGGGCTTTTGAAGTAATTTTCCGATACAATTTCTCTGTCCCTCAATCCTTCATCATAGTTAAATCCTCTAGAATATTGAATTTAATTCTTGATTAATTTCCCGATTAAAAACAATTTCGGATTTTTGCAGTGTTCTTTCCCCCCAAGCATCGTGGCCTTAGAACCTGCGCTCAAGGAGAATTAAATAGAATGGATAGTTGTTTTGATGGTCTTCACAACTGCAGATCCCCAATCACTTTAGAGACTGCTATTAGGCTTCAATCTGATCTCTTGAATTGGCAACACTTTGAACCAAGCCCTCCCTCACATCCCAAGTTCTATACCCAACGGCAGACCGGACCAGGCTAGCCGAAGCCTCACAATTGGGTTCAGCCCCGTTCCAAATTTCTTCTATTCCTTCAATCATTGACTAAGAAAAGAAGTCGAGGGAGGTCCGACGACCCAGAGCAGACAGCCACCTATCCGCGGTAGAATACGGTGCATGGTACTGCTCACAAGACATCAACGTACCAGAGTTCCAAATGTGGATGCAAGCCAACAACAAAGCAATACCTCATATTACATAGCACAGCGAGGGAATACATGAATGAATTACCAACAGCTTGTAGTGTCATCCATAAGTAAACAAATCGGACAAGATCGTTGCACCACCATTTCCAGCGAACGAATGTGTTGCGGCAACGTCACGATCAGAGGAGTTCTGAAGTTTCTCGGGTTTTTGCATTCCTCGAGCGGGGGCAAGTCTTGTGCAAGATGATGAAAACGCAGGAAAGGTCTAACATCCCGATCCAAAGTAGAGTGAGTAGTTAGAACAATGTGACCTTGTGCGATCCTCAAATGTCACCAAGTATACGAAGTTGATTAAAGATTACAACACGCCAGTGGATATGAAAACTGTAGTCCTTCATCATAGCTTAAAACAGGAAGGTGAAAAAATCAGCAATAGCACGAGAGGGAGACCAACAAGAAAAGAGATAAAAACTGACTTCACTGCCCAACTTTCTACGTCTCTTTCCTTCGATTTCCTTTTTTTTTTTTCAGAACTATTTATCTACATCTCAGTCTCAAACAAGGAGAAAGGTAACTGCACCTACGTCCAACAGAGGAAGACCAAAAGATGTATGCTTTGCTCGAATCAGTATAGGAGAAAATTTGGTAACGATAGAATAGAATCACTTTAACACAAACTCACCGACTTGATGTTGAGAGGGTAAGTGTGAGGTATTTAGTTATACCAATGCCTTGAAATAGTAGGACAAAATCTAGACTGAACAGCATGAGTTCTTGCTCCATGCTTTCCTAGAGCCATTCCCATTCACAAGGCTTACCCATTCGACTCCAAATCAACTTTGTAAGAATCGGAGCTCAACACTTTCTGCTGACATTATCGTAGATTTCCCGGATAACAATCTCGAATGCTTTGTGAACATTTGTGGAATCAAAAGCAGACGTCTCAATGAAAAAGAGACCTTCTGCCTCCGCCAAGTTCTTGCCTTCTTCCACACTCACGTCCCTGATGTCCTCCAAATCGCGTTTGTTCCCCACCAACATCTTGGCCACAGTTGTATCCGAATGAGCTGCAAATTTAATATTTTAACCCAGCAATTTATGGAGAGAACTAATGTCAATTAAGCAGCACGACCTACAATACTATTCTAACAAGCAGCATACGTTTAGAAGGTAGGCAATCAATTTCGTTCTAAACATCAAGCAAAATGTTTTGCAACTATAGAGGAATTTTATACTAAACCTGTATTGTGTGATCAAGATTCAGGATGAGAGTCCCCTGGAAATCCCAATTTACCAATTAGGATTAAAAATGCTACTTCTTGTCAAAATGGATATCTGCGACTACATTGGTGATGGCCAGATAAGCAGCCACGATGCCCTATTCTCTCGAGCAGCGTTCAACCTCATTCATACCATTTGACAACGTCCCACGATAAAAAGGGAGAAAGAGGTCAAGAATAAAGGAATAATACCCTGTTTTGGCTCCCATTAAATCACATAATTCTGCATGTTCGATGAGAACCCCACTATCCAGTAACTAATTCGGTATCGGAAGCACAAATGAGACCACAAGCCAAGTTCAAGTAATACAAAACAATGCAACTTAAAAGGAAAATTCGATTCAGGAACCAGACGTGATCCTTCAAATGCCTAGCATCCGCGCAAGCAGATTCAAAACCATCAATCGCTGATTCTGTGAATCCGACAACTTGGAAGTCAGTACAAAGTTCTAAAAGCAGAACGCATGAACATTGATGCTCTTTAGCTTTTACCCTGCGATGAGACTAAGGGGAACATTTTTGCTTTTCCTTCTAATCTTTCGCGGACAAAAAGCGAACACCTTTTC
>JAGVVM010019835.1:0-14367 GCA_019149425.1 Psidium friedrichsthalianum
GTCGCTGGGGTCAATATATATCAACATGAGCCCTAGATCAAATTCGGGTAGCAGAAAACTAGTTCATCGATCGAAACGGCGAAACAGATTTGGAAGGTCAAACGACCTCGGATCGAGGTGATTTAAGTTGGAATAGAACCACAAGACATTGAACTACAACATACCCAAAAATCGTGATGATCCAACAGTCGAATTTCCGTTGGCGGCCGATTGAAGTTGAGGCCAGAAAACTGGGCCGTGAGAGAGAGAGAGATCCGAATTTTAGAGAGAGAAAGGAGAGAGAGGAGAGAGAGAATCTGCTGGAAAATAATGGAGGAGAGAGAGTGGTTTGATAATAAATATCCTAGAGATAATTATTGCCGGTGACTATTCACCGAAAGCGACATAAAGCTGAACGAATTGACTGATTTTTGGACTATCAATGAAATTTGGACTGATAAAGCTTGGGCCTCAATAATTTCAGTCAAAGCTGGTCAAATTGGTCAAAAAGATGACCGACGAGATATTTCTCGAAATTCGTGAAATATCAGGACCGAGTGGGACTCAATCGGTATTGATTTGGCTCAATCGCGATCGGAAAATAACTCGGAATACCGCCGAACAAATTTTCTAGTCTCACTAAAATCACTAACACTCTCTAGCCATGGATTCTAGTACAAGACGGGGGCGAGATGATAATTTCTAATTTTGTCCTTCCTTTTGACACTCTGAAGCCAAACTGCCAATTTCACGCCTTTCGAGGCGATATCCAAATTTCAACTGCGATATTCATGAAAACTCGATTATCCAAGCTCGAAATCTGATTTGTGGCCACATTCATATGATAGCGACTCTAGTAAATACTCAGACTAATGGGCGGCTTTTAGGAGCTACGCGTATCGACCTGCAATTAGGTCCATGTACTTAAATTGCTAGCTAGCCATTCCCCTATGGTTAGTCATCTCGAAATGATTAGTTTCGAGTGAGATTTAACTACAGTGCATCAATGAAATACATCCATTCTATTACAAATTCCGAGAGTGGGTCGAATTTCAGGATGTCACAATAACTCTTCAATATACTCAGGAAATTCATCTAGTATTTCAGAAGGACATACCTCAACATTTGAGTCTGAATCTAAATCTGAATCAGATTTTTCATGAGACATAGATTTGCATAATCTTCATCATTGTCTTCTAAATCACTCAATGTTTTTGCTTTCAGTGCCTTTTGATATTTTTTATATTTGACTTTGTCTTTTTTCAGAAGTGGGCATTTCGGCTTGATGTGCCCTACTTTCTTGCAGTGAAAACATACAACATCCTTGCTTTCTTGCTTATCGTATCTTGTCTATTTCTAATCACTCTTTTTGAATGATTTCTTTCCCTTAAAGTTTTTTCCTTTTTTGCCATCTTTCTGAACTTCTTTATTATCAACGCAATTTCTTTATCTTCAGAATCTGACATGTCATGTTTAATAGTAGAAGCTAAAGTAATTGACTTCTTACCTTTTGAATCTTTTGACTTGTTGTTGCGCTTTGTTTCGTATAATTGCAATGTTCTAAACAAGTTCATTAGTGGATAGAGGTCTAATTGTTTTACATTCTTATATCGAGGGTTTGATGTAGTTCTACTCGTCTATTAATCCTCGAAGGATCTTTCCAATCTATGTAAGTTCAACGATGGGAGCACCTTGTCATGCAAGACCACTGACCAATATTTCTAAATGATTTCTTACGCTTGAAGTTTTTGCCTTTTCGAGCTATCTTTCTGAACTTCTTTACCATCAATGCAATTTCTTCATCTTCAGAAACTGACATTTCATTATCAATATTAGAAGCTAAAGCAATTAACTTCTTACTTTTTGAATCCTTTAAGTTGTTGTTGCGCTCTATTTCATATGATTGCAATGTTCCAACAAGTTCATCAATGGATAGAGGTCTAATTATTTGACATTCTTGTATTGAGGGCTTGATATAGTTCCAGTTGTCTGTCAGTCCTTGAAGAATCTTTCAAACTTGCATAGGTTCAGGACAACAACACTTTGTCATGCAAGTTCACTGATCAATATTTGAAACTTGTCGATTATCACAACGATTATTTCATCTGGCTTCATCTTAAAGGCTTCATAGTCGCTCAGTAGTATGCTGAGGCTGGTTTCCTTGACTCTGTCAATTCCTTGATATGTGACAAGGAATCTGTCTCATATAGCATTTGCCGATTCTTCTTCTACAACACAATTATAAATAGGAGTGGAGAGTGAGTGAACAGCTTTTGAGTCAAGTCCTTATCTTTTTGACTTTTTTTAGCATATGAGAGTGTTACTATAGCATTGGTATTATTGTTTTCTTCATTTCCAGTGGAAGGAGTTATTGTGACAGTAGGAACTACTCCATTGATCACAACGCCCCACAGCAAATTATTTGATGTTTTGAAGAACCACTTCATTTTATTGCACCATACATTGTAATCCTTTCCATCATTATATGGCGGCTTGTTGTTGAACACTGAGTCACCTGCTACAAAAAAATTGTCACTAAACATGATAAATCATTAGCTTAGAAGTAAAATGCTTTGAAATAATGAGCAACTTGCTCTGATATTGATTGTTGTCTTTACCAATATCACATAGAGGGGTGAATAGATGATTTTGAATAATTTTGTAAGTAATTGCGAAAATTAAACTATTTTGAAACACAAGCAAAGTCAGTTTAATAGCAAGACATGCATAATTCTAAATATTGAAAGAAAGTTTAGAGTAAGAGAGAATTGCACGTCAAATTTATAGTATTTTGGCTTTAGCAAGCCTACATCCATTCTCCAATAATGACAACTGATTAGTTGGACTCTACTATATGAATCGCTGAAATATTATAGGAGATATTGTAGTTTATTACTCTTATAAAGCTTCTCAAAGATAAAGCTTATAGCTCCTAAGAACAAGAGAATAAATCTAAACAACTCAAATGCTTTGGAATGATAAGTTTTGATATATCTTTTTTGGACACCATAGATTTTCCTTTTATAATCCTTCACCCCCAAACTAACCATTGAACAGGTCTTCAAAGGATTGCTCTTAAATCATTGAATGGATGCCATCAATCTTGATTGAATGAGACTGTTTATGGGAAGATTTAGTAGCCATTAGAATAGAGTCTGAACCCTTCAAATTCAATCACACATACAACTTGATCTTTAGTTTCCATAAGTAAAGTTAATTCAAAACTTCAAGATATATTATTCATGAAAGGTAATATCTAATTGAGGACATTCTCCTTATTTGATTGAAAAATAATCATGTCAATCAAATCTTACAGACTTTCATAAATTAGCCAGCCAAATAGAAAACATGCTAGTCTTTAGAATCTAGCCAAAAAATACTACAGAATCTAAACATAATTTAGAAGCAGTCTTTAGAAGTAGAAAAAAACTCTTTGAATATGAATAGATTAAAATAGTGACTCTGAGTTTTAGTAAAGTCATTACTGACGTGTCACATAAGTGTTTTCAAGATTTAGCCTTCAGATGCAATATCGTCCTCTATCTGAATAAAGGACTTTAACTATATCAGAAACAAATATGTAACAATTGTGCTATGAGTCTGAATGCTAGGTTTGGAACAACAAAGCTACTGGTCACATGTTCATTCCTACAATAAAATTTATAGATTCTTTCTAAAGAAAGATGATTTTGTCAAAATCAAAATATTCAAAAAGAAGGTTTTCTTAACAATGTAAAAGAATGTGACCACTTTAATTGCAAGAGAATATGAAAAATGTGTAAATATGTGTGTCAAGCACATGCGACTGGTGTTGAAAAACATATGTATGATGTTTTGATAATTACCAAACAATAACTACTGCTAATGATTACAATGATCAATGCAGATAATGAAATTATTTACCATTATCAATTATCTTATCTATCAGCTAAGGACGGAATATTTAGTCTCTAACATTTAGGTAAACAAGCACCATTGAGAATGTGATCTCATGGTAGCTTGAAAGGACCAATTCAAATGGTATTCTTGCAAGTCGATAATACTGATGAAGATGGAAAAGATCATGGATCTTAACATCATGTGTTAAATAGATGGAATCTCACTGAAGATGGTTAGTTTGGTAATGAACAATCTACTCTAGTGACAATGTAATTTAGATGAAGAAGTGATGTGTAGAGTCAGATGATTGTGAAATACGCACTACAATATGACCACTGATGTCTCAAAATATTACTGTTGCGGGTCTACATTTCATAGTTGAAAAATCAGGAAAGCATATTTGAAAAGCATATGTTAATTCAGCTATAATTACTTGCAGCAAACTCCATTTTGGAAAACCTACGCTAATGATGGAAATGATCGCAACAACAATCTAGATCATATCGGGCTTAGACTCCTAACGACTCCAAACGGCTAGATATCTCTAATGAGCAACATGAAGAGATCGATATATAAGCGGTAGAGAAGCTGCTATTATTGTTAGACATTTTGACATACTATGAACACTTCCCTAGACCCAAGCTGTCTCTGATCTTTATTGTATTGCTCTCTATATTGCTTTAGCACTTTCATAGCAAGTTAAAAATATACAAGTGTAAGAGCAGTGGTTGTGTCCCAATAGTGTGATTTATTATATGAGTAGAGCAACACTAGCCAATTGTAATTTGCTTAGCAGATTGTTGTTAGTTGAACCCAACTGTTGTTAAAGTTCTTATTTTGAGAGTGGATGTATGTTTGATCTCAAGCCAAACCATTATCAATCATTGTATGGTTTTCATACTTGTCTCTGACTTACTTACAATCTTCACACAAACTATTTACTTTGGTTTACCATCTTGAGTGCTGATTGTCACACATTTTGCAAAAGTTTTCAAAACATCTCCACTCAACCTATTCAACCCTCCATCTTTTAGAAGTGTTTTACTTTGGAGCATAAAAATATGTTTTTATGACCAACCTTGATAGTTTTCTTGCTCCTGACTCCTATGCTCCCAACAGCCTCGTTATTTCAATGGAACAAATTATGGATATTGGAAGCAGAGCATGCAAGCTGTGATGACCTAAATTTCTATTAGGTTGTATTAACGAGTGGAATGGTTAATGTCAAACTTAGATTATTAATGATCAAGTTTGGGATATAATTTAATATACGATGAATTATAGGAATTCGATAAGTGATAGGTATGATAGGAAATTTGAGCTAACTGCTATTGATTGTTGGAAGTCACCTTAATCCTAGATGGAATTATTGACGTTGGAAATTGTTTTCGGTTTGGGCGCAAAGCCCTCTAGCTGACCCACTCGAATCACACTCACTATGTAAGGTGCTCTCTCTCTTTCTCTCTCTCTCTCTCTCGGCGCCAACCCCCCCTCCCCCCACCCAAACACACACATCATTTCTCTTCTCCTCATTGTGGAATGCCCAAGAGCTCTCTCTCCCTCGTTCACTCTACCTGTCGACCCTCTCAATTCACACACTCTCTCTAGACCGAACCACCCACGGTGCCACCAGCTCAGGCACCATTCTTTCTTCAGTCTACTTGAGCTGGTGACACCGCAACTAGCAGCTCCTCTGCTCGACTCCGACCAGTTGCTTGGTCGCTTCTTTTTGATGTCGTGCAATGCCGAAGCAAAGAAGAGAACCCAAGCTCCGTTTTACGACGAATTGGTCTTCATTTCTTCAAGCTTGATTCTAGGGCAAGTAGCGATTCTAACTTAACCTATCCAATAATTGTTTGTCTAATGGAATAGAGACCTGGAATGTGGGTGTGCTAAGTAGAAGTGTCGGTCGTATGGTGGGAAGTTGCAAGTAAAATTTGTTACTTGTAATATTGTCTATATGGCATGGGTTTGTAGATTATACGAGTGGATCATCTCATTTGTCATTGAATTGAAATGATTTGGTAACTGCCATGATAGATAAGATTCGGCTACAAGTAATTTGGAGGGGGGTTGTACTGTGTTCAAGTTTGTTCGAAACATTGGTTGAGTTTGCTAATTTAGGTTTTGGGTAATCCGAGGTTGGGGTCGAAATGTTGACAATGGCTACATCAACCACCACTTGATGTTTTATTTCTCGACATACGTTGATGATAAGGAAATTGTTTGAGTTGGTTCTATGTAACCTGACATTTGTTGCTTGCCTATTTTTGTTAGATTGTTCAATGGATTAGATAGTTTAGTCGCTTGGTTAGACATACTAATTGCTGAGTTATATGCTTACCCCTTGTGGACCTCATTATTTCAGTTGATAGCCATGTCGACTCCCTCCACCTCCCATCTCTCATACCCTTCGTTATAGTGCTTCGATGGACTTTAGCTACACTTGGGAGGAATATTATGAGTAGTGTCCTCCATTTGTTCATTATGGGAAGCTACGATGCACTATGGCGGTTGATATAGGACCTTTGGTAGGTCGAGTTTTGAACCGCTTCATTGCTCTTTATAGACAAGATCTCGATCATTGGGTAGGTTCTAGGTAATCTGAGATTAGGGTCGAAACATTGACTATGGCTGCATTAAGCACAACTTGATGTTTTAGGTCGTGTGAGTGATTCGACCATGAGCATTAGGCATCATCTGTAGGATCTAGTGTTCTTATTTCTTGACATAGGTTGACTATATGGAAATTGTTTGAGTTGGTTCTATGTAGCCTGATATTTGTTGCTTGCCTGTTTCTATTAGATTGTTTGATGGATTAGATAGTTTAGTTGCTTGGTTAAACATATTAATTGCTGAGTTATATGCTCAACCCTTTTGGACCTCATTATTTTCAATTGATAGCCATGTTGACTCCTCCACCTCCTATCTCTCATACCCTTCATTATGGTTCTCCGATGGACTTTAGCTACACTTGGGAGGTGTATGATGAGTAGTATCCTCCGTTCATTCGTTATGGGAAGCTGTGATGCACTCTAGTGGTTGATGTAGTACCTTTGGTAGATCGAGTTTGGTATCGCTTCATTGCTCTTTATAGGTGAGAGCTTGGTAATTGGGTAGGTTCTGGGTAATCCAAGGTTGGGGTTGAAACGTTGACTATGGTTGCATCAAGCGCAACTTGATGTTTTAGATCATGTGAGCGACTCGGCCGTGAGCATTAGCATCATTTGTAGGATTTGGTGTTCTTATTTCTCGGCATAGGTTGACAGTAAGGAAATTGTTTGAGTTGTTCTATGTAGCCTGATGTTTATTGCCTGCCTGCTTTTGTTAGATTGTTCGATGGATTAGATAGTTTAGTCAATTGGCTAGACATACTAATTGCTGAGTTATATGCTCACCCTTGTGACCTCATTATTTTAGTTGATAGCCATGTCGACTCCTCCACCTCCCATCTCTCATACCCTTCGTGAAAATTTCTTCAGGGACCGAATTGCGGATACTCAAAATCTCAGGGACCCAATCGCAAATGCTCAAAATCTCAGGGACCCAATTGCAAATGCTCAAAATCTCAGGGACCCAATTGGAAATTGCAAGGGGAATGCAAATAAAATTGAGAGATCATTTTGTAAATAAATAAAAGAGAAGTTAGTGGAAAAATTAGAAAAGGAAAAGATGTCTTCCACTAAATAAAAAATGGATGGTCCTCCACCACAAAAAAAAAGATGTTTTCCATTAAGAGAAAAGAAAGAAAAAGAAAGAAAAAGAAAGAAAAAAGAAGAAAAGAGAAGTTAGTGGAAAAATTAGAAAAGAAAAAGATGTCTTCCACTAAATAAAAAATGGATGGTCCTCCACCAAAAAAAAAGATGTTTTCCATTAAGAGAAAAAGAAAGAAAAAGAAAGAAAAAAGAAGAAAAGAGAAGTTAGTGGAAAAATTAGAAAAGGAAAAGATGTCTTCCACTAAATAAAAAATAGATGGTCCTCCACCAAAAAAAAAGATGTCTTCCATTAAGAGAAAAAGAAAGAAAAAAAAGAATAAAAGAGAAGTTAGTGGAAAAATTAGAAAAAAAAAAGATGTCTTCCACTAAATAAAAAAAAAAAGAAGAAGAAAGAAAGAAGGGAGGAGGCCTATAAGTTGGTGGTCTTGAGCAAATTTTGAAGAAGACCCAAGAGGGGGGAGGAAGAGAGAAAAAATATGGAAGGATTGAGATTTTGAGAGAAAAAAATAAGAGTGATCTTGAAAAAAAAAAACAGAAAAAAAAAAACGAAGAGCGACCGCGGAAAGCAAGGGAGGAGGAGGCCGGAATATTTCTCCCTTCGTCGCGCCACCGTCCCGGGTTCATCATCAACGCAACTCACCACGTCACGAGAGGTAGTTTTCTCAAACCTTGTAGTCGTATGTATGGCAAGGATTGTGAGTGGATGATTATTTGAGCCTAAATGAGAGGAGATTGGGGGTGACCAGTGATCATTTGCTGCTGCAACCGATGTATATGTCATAAATATGTTGAACTTGTATTGCTTATTGATGGTGGTTGACGTTGAGGTGCAAGTCCACAAGTTTTTATTTTCGGATCAGCATACCCAGTGGTCTTGCAACCGCATTTTTCATGCCTAGATGACGAGATCTTGGAAACTTATATTCTGGACTTTTGTAGACAACTTTGAGATCTTCGATTTGATATATTATGGAGCGAAAATGGACGTCGTTTGCTATGTCAAAAAGGTCCCGAAATTGAGAGCAGAATCTGGAAATATAGTGATCAGAACCTGAGATGGAATTTTTCTGATCTGACCTTTCACGCTAAATGATTTTCCATGGGTTATTCTAGACCTCGTTTCATAAAGACCTCTTCATGACATTTGTTCATAACATCCTGATGCATAACATATAAAAAATAAAAAAATATTCATGCACGTTTCATATTTTTAATGCATTTAATGAAATCATGCAATTCTGTTGGTGCCCTTGAGTCTGAGTGTTTTTCTGTGCGTGGTCATATTGATTCGTAGTTATCTCATGTTTAGAGTCTTCTTTTGAAACTTCATAAAAAATGAAAGTTGTTCATTGGGGTCTTGTTTAGTAGACTGGAAAGTTTGGTGCATTAATTTTGAGATTTGAGTGTCCATTTGAGCTTAATCCTGAAGTATGTCTGTTCTGTGAAATTTGTTTGTTTGCTGCTGAGCTCTCATGAAAGACCATTTTCTACACGAAAATGAGTGTCTCTTCAATAAGAATGCAAAACATGAAAGTTGTCAACGACACATTTTCCCATCCACATAAAAAATCTCAGAAATTTTGCATACATTTCATTATTTCTTTTGTATTTTATGGTTACTGCTTTCTCCCTAAGCATGTTCATGGACAGTATGATTTAATTCGTATTTTTTGTGTTAATGCATTGGAAAATGTAAAAAATGGTCTCAATGAAGTTTAATCAGCACGTGTTAAACTTTCTTTGAGCGTTTGAATTGTCTTAACTCATTGGTGATTGTGCATGTTCGATTGGATAGTTCATTATTTTCATTTGGTTTTCGACCCGATGCTTTGAAGACTGGAGGATGACCGATGTCCATTCCGGTCCGTTTTGTTGTATTCCCGACCCATGAGGCTTGGTGACGGGTGTTTGACCGATGTCCATTCCGGTCCATTTTTGTTGTATTCCCGATCATGTCTCGGGTTTTATTTAATTGGTCTGTAATTATTCACCCGACGAGTTGCGGGTTTTATTTTCACTGTCCTTAGGGTAGTTTTATTTTACCTGCTCTCTCTTCACATCTTTGTTTGCTTTGGGTGATTTTGCATTCTTTTATAATACATCCAAAATCTAAAAAAAAATAAAAAAAAAAAATACCCTAAAAAAAGGTCATTCATTTTGCATAGCATGTAATATTAAACATCATGCATATATTGCCATGTCATATCTGCTACGTCATGCATATAGCATAGTCCTTGCCACGTCATTACATTTCACATGTCATATAGTTAGATTGTATTTGCATCACATTTAACAAAAGAAAACAAAAAAATTGCACATTTGAACTTCAATTCAAAATTCATCAAAATTGCCAAATCAAACATTTTTTCATGAAATTGGTACCGAAAGGGCATTAATTCAAAAAATTAATGTAACCAAGTCCCGAACTTAAAATCTCTGGTTCGCAGAAGTAATTTAGTTCTCCCACTAGATTACTTAGGTTTCTAATCAACCTACCAAGAAATGATTAGTGGCGACTCCATGTTAAAAATCTTTGCATGATTAAACATTGAACCTAAGTTGCGATTTGGTAGAGCTTGGGAGAGTTCGAACTAGGTTAATTAATTTCACTTAATTAACTTGGTAATCCATTAACCTAAAACTTGAATTTTTAGGTCGCGACAGCTTGGCGACTCCGCTGGGGATTTGTTCTTAATCTTTGAAAAAACTTAAGAACCTAGTGGACTTAGGCCTGAAAAATTTCATGAAAACTCATTTGATTTGACAATTGGTTGGATCCTAATTTTTAGGTGTTAAATGGTCTTGCAGAAAGGGAGTTATAAGGGGAGTAGTCTATGGCTAACCCTTTGTTTTACAGGTTTGGTGAAAATGGAATTTGATTGTAATCCTTTGAATTATTGGAGCGCTGATTGACTTGAAATGTTGTGCATGCCTTTAATGTAATTGCACTACACCACATTTGACTCGTGACCGAACCCGGGTCACACCAATAGTTTTAGGATGGTATTTAAGTGGTTCTTTAACCTTGGCGGTAAGGCTTCGCTAAAGGTTATCCTACTTGGATCCCGAACTTCTCCAAAAAATGGCTCAAGGGTCGTTCTCATGCACGTGAGGCTACGATGCATGGGCATTAGCCTTGTCGACCAAACCAAACCGAAGTGATTGGACTCGACTAGTCATGACTATGTGTGCGAGGCGGCAACTAGTCATGATGAATGTGCGCGAGGCTGCGACATGTCGTTCCGTCCATCATTTCACTTTGCTAAAGAAACTAAAATTGGATCCACGATTCATGTGCATGTCTATGTGATTGGCATTTTATTCTTCACAAGTAAAGTAAGTTCTCTAACTTCATCTTGCATTTATCCTATTTTGGGTCGGTCCATGACATTGTTAGGTTAAGTCGAGTCATGCCCTTTCATTAGTCTCGTATTTGTCAAGCCGAGTCATGTTCTTCCTTCCGTAGTTGGTTGGTTGGGAATTTACTTGTCATGTTTTCATCTCCATGAGTCATTTTTTTCGGATGAATCCTCTCAATATTTGCAATTTCATCAGCTTTCTTTGATTCTGATTTATCACATTGCATTGTACGATTTTTTGTAAAATATGATGATCAATTTTGGGGAAAACTCCCTTGACAAAAGTGGTAGATAACATGATGATCTTAGACATATAAAAAATTCAGAATCAATGGACTTCATTTGCTTGGGACGAAGTTGGGCCAAATTCACGTTTTTCTAAATGGATGAAAACTGCAAAGCATTCTGACTGATTGACTCTCCTCCTCGTGAGAATTTTTCGAGCCTCTTCGACTCAATTCTGGATCCCGACCAAAGAATGAAAAATGTCTAATGGACTCTGATCTTGCACATCAAAAATTTTCAGATAGATCCAATCAGTTTTCCATTTAATACAGAATTTGTGATCCAATGCAAAGCAGTCTGAAATTTTGGCAGTTTTCTGACCTCATCTCGTTTCATTAATAATCATTACCAAACAAGCTTTTTTGCTAGGAATCAAAATTTGAAAGTTGGAGAATGGACTTTGAACTAATGACCTGCAAATGTTGGGAGTTTAATTCATGTTTTTGATGGCCCGTTTGGCTCCCAAATGAAAACCGGACGAATCAGCTTTTCTGATCGGAATTTTTTGAAATATGCATTAAACTGTATTGATCTGTACATTTTTTAGATAAAGTCAAAACACGAAAGTTGTGCATAATTATCTTGGCCATGTGTCTGTAAATTTTGGCGTCATTTTGAGTACCTGTTGAATTTTCACGAATTTTTGTCAAAAGTGGACGAACTGAAATCTTCTGAAATGGAATCCTGTCACCGTATGTACACCATCACCTTTGTCCACAAGTTACACTCAGATGGGAAAGAGTCTAGGCACCTGTCATGGATCGGCCTTCAATAGATTTATTCTCATTTCATTCCTGTTTCTTTTACAGGTAATCATGATGCGTACACGATCTAATGAGGCGCGATATACGCTGATATTTGCCTCGGTCGATTCACTCAACCTGGATCGAAGGCCCTCTCACTCTTCCATTTACGGTTGCAGCTAAGTCGATACGGAAATGAAGATAATGATGTCGTTGTAGACATTGGACATCCCAACGGGACTTTGTATTTTACCATTGGAAGGGGGTATATTAAAAAAAAAAAAACACGCACATACGAGGAAGAAAAGTTTGTGACTCATGTATTTGTAAAAGGATCCGTGAAATTGAAGTGGATTCTTTTTGCTCGACCCTTGTTAAGTCCTGTTAATGTATTCGACGGAAGGATCATTTTTCCGACCAAACGCGCTGTGCCAGAGTTCTGAAAATTGGAGATGGGCCTACTCAAGCGTTTTCTGATGCTACAACCGATGATGCCGTAAAATGTGTTCAGAAATCACCAAGGTTTCAGTAGATGACATTACTGCTGAAGCACCCGGTACTGTTGTTATGGATAATGCAAGAATCGAATTCGGCTAAACATGAAATATGAGATGACGAGAAGACTGAAAGTCAAATGTATGAAAACTCTCATTTCATTCCATAGATTAACAAGCATTACAGTGGATTACTGAGGTGGAACGGTGAAACCAAACTGGGCCCTGATAACCATTACGAAAGAGCTCAACTGACTCTCCAAACAGTTGATGCTCTGGGTGCACCGGGCGTTCTCGGGATCAAGCTCTGCGAGCCTAAAGAAGAGGCGATCGCACTTCTCCTTAGCCTGGGCCATACTGGCCTCATAATGCTCGACGGCAAACTCCAGGTTCGGAATCGCCGCCCTCTCGAAAGCAATGTCTGCCGTAATGTCATCAAGTCTCTCCTGCAGCCAACCGCATTTGCACCTCATCACAATATTGCCCGGCTCCTGTTCGGCGTAAGTTCGGACCAAGGCCAGACGGTCCACCAATTTTCCCCTCTCACGAACCAGCCACGAAAGCTGATCGTTGGCAAACTTGAGGGCCTTCTTGTGATTATCAGCCACAAATGTAACTGTTTCCAGACGCTCGTGCCGGTCTTGGTAACGAGCTTTCACGACGGCAGTCACAAGGACCGTCTCATAAGCGCGGTTATAGGCGGCCAGAAAATTGATGAAGAGGGTCGGGAAGTTCCGATACTCCCTCCCCAGTTGGGTACCCTCAACAGAAGCAGCGTCCACGGTCCTGAATAGACCGAGGATTTCAGCCTCAACGGTAGAGTTTTGGGCTATATAAGCGTAACCTCTACCAAGAAGATTGTAGAGTCTCTCCCACCCAGGCAGGACTTCGGCGGAGAAGGTATGGTTAGGAGAATTGGCCATTTTTGAAAGCAGAATATGAAAAAATGAGGAGAGAGGTGAGGCAGATGATCGGAATGCGAAGGCGATAATCTGCTTCAATTTAAATACTGATTTCACAAGGGGCAGTCCTTATCGGCCATATTTTCCTATCTGCCATTCTCTGTCGGCACCACTTCTGTTGGCTCGAATCCCCGTTAGTCTACAAACTCGAGCCGAATGAATCCGAAATTCCTGCTAAAAAGTTTGAGGGGACGCCACTTCTTTAAAAAAAGAAAGAAAGAAGAGATAGAGGAGCCGAGTGGGAGACAAGGCTATCTGTAGCAGAAAAGAAGAGAAGACTTGTCTTCATTTACAAACAGGGAAAAGGGATCGCCTGTAAAGCCGACGCTTGGGACAGGCGGAGGAGATAACGACGGGAGCCCTACCACTATGAAAAGATGAGAAAAGACGAGCCAAGCAAAAGACACGCAGGAAAGGTGAGAAAGACAGAACTCTCGGGAGAAGCAATACAGATGCTAAGCCCACGCCAAATTTTAAAAGAGGTGTTCCCTGATAATCTTCATCCACGCTCAGGAGAGAGTTCCGAAACATACACAGTCGCCTAAAAATTCTGAGAGAGTGAAGATACAAGGGAGAGTAGAAAATCTTGAGAGACCCTTAAGCAGTCAAGGATGTCTCAACCCAACAATCTCGAGAACTATCGCTACTTGCTGAACATGGGAGAAGCAGAGTTCGATGCCATGTTTGGAATTCATACCATGGAGCCTGGCCCTTCCGCCGATGACATTGAAGACCTCGATAAAGATAGAGACAACAATAACCAAGGTCAAAGGAAGCGTCGTCGGCGTCACACCGAGTCTCAGATTCAAAAGCTTGAAGATTTCTTCAAAAGGTACCCTATGCCGGATGACAAACAAAGAAGGAAAATAAGCCAAGAAACAGGGTTGAACCTTCTGCAAATCAAGTTTTGGTTTCAAAACAGGCGAACCCGAGTAAGGGCTCAACACGAG
>JAGVVM010019836.1:0-13461 GCA_019149425.1 Psidium friedrichsthalianum
CGTTGCTCTGATGATTCATGATAACTTGACGGATCGCACGGGCATCGTGCCGGCGATGCATCATTCAAATTTCTGCCCTATCAACTTTCGATGGTAGGATTGTGGCCTACTATGGTGGTGACGGGTGACGGAGAATTAGGGTTCGATTCCGGAGAGGGAGCCTGAGAAACGGCTACCACATCCAAGAAAGGCAGCAGGCACGCAAATTACCCAATCCTGACACGGGAGGTAGTGACAATAAATAACAATACCGGGCTCTTTGAGTTTGATAATTGGAATGAGTACAATCTAAATCCCTTAGCGAGGATCCATTGGAGGGCAAGTCTGGTGCCAGCAGCCGCGGTAATTCCAGCTCCAATAGCGTATATTTAAGTTGTTGCAGTTAAAAAACTCGTAGTTGGACCTTGGGTTGAGTCGACCGGTCTGCCTCGCGGTGTGCACCGATTGGCTCGTCCCTTCTACTGGCGATACGCTCCTGGCCTTAACTGGCCGGGTCGTGCCTCCGGTGCTGTTACTTTGAAGAAATTAGAGTGCTCAAAGCAAGCCTACGCTCTGTATATACATTAGCATGGGATAACATGTGACAGTCTGAAAATTCGACCCAGTTATCGGGATTTCGGAATGAATGGATATATTTCATAAATGCGCTCTGATTGATCCTCACTCAAAGTTGGCCACTTGGAGACGACTAACCAAAAGGGAATGGCTACCTGGGAAATTTTTCCAAACAGCCGCCCGTTGGTCTGAGATTTCGACGAAGTCGGTATTTAATGAATTTGCCCACGAAATGAAATCCGACAGTAGACAATCGAATTACTAAGATAATCACAATGGAGAAATGGATTCAGTTTCAGAAATGTCGTCCGAAGGGCAGACAGCCGGTGCACGTCGAGAAGCAAGACGTGAATGGAAAATTACCGAAATGCCCCCGGTAAATGCTCAGTCCTTAGAATTAGATCAAATAGGATTATTTGAGAGCGAGTACGATAGAACGAAACCAAATCTAGTCAGAAGTTCGTTCGCGCTCGGGATTCAATCGGTGCATTTGGCACGCAAATCGAGGCAAATCAAATCAAGTGTCAAATCAATCAATGTCCCATTAATCCCATCAATCACATCAATCACATCAAGTGGCACAATTTCCAAGACAATCACATCCATCCTTTCAAGATCTGTTGACACCTAAATTTTGATTTTTGATTTTTTTTATTTTGCATAAAAATGAGAATTGATTCTCGCCAAAAATAATTTTTCATGCATTCCATGTTTAATTTTTCTGCATTGCATTAAGGCTAACGGCGGTGGATTTGAGCTGAAATTTGATAGGTGATTGGACTAGACATGGGGAAAATGCGCCGAACATTTTGTGAAAATTTCTTCAGGGACTGAATTGCGGATACTCAAAATCTCAGGGACCCGATCGCAAATGCTCAAAATCTCAGGGACTCAATTGCAAATGCTCAAAATCTCAGGGACCCAATTGCAAATGCTCAAAATCTCAGGGACCCAATTGCAAATGCTCAAAATCTCAGGGACTCAATGCAAATAGTCAAGATTTCAAGGACTAGAATGCAAATATCTAAAAATTGATGGATCATTTTGTAAATAAATAAAAGAGAAGTTAGTGGAGAAATTAGAAAAGAAAAGATGTCTTCCACTAAATAAAAAAATGGATGGTCCTCCACCACAAAAAAAAAAGATGTTTTCCATTAAGAGAAAAAGAAAGAAAAAGAAAGAAAAAAGAAGAAAAGAGAAGTTAGTGGAAAAATTAGAAAAGAAAAAGATGTCTTCCACTAAATAAAAAATGGATGGTCCTCCACCACAAAAAAAAGATGTTTTCCATTAAGAGAAAAAGAAAGAAAAAGAAAGAAAAAAGAAGAAAAGAGAAGTTAGTGGAAAAATTAGAAAAGAAAAAGATGTCTTCCATTAAGAGAAAAAGAAAGAATAAAAGAATAAAAGAGAAGTTAGTGGAAAAATTAGAAAAGAAAAAAAGATGTCTTCCACTAAATAAATAAATAAAAAGGAAGAAAGAAAGAAGGGAGGAGGCCTATAAGTTGGTGGTCTTGAGCAAATTTTGAAGAAGACCCAAGAGGGGGGAGGAAGAGAGAAAAAATATGGAAGGATTGAGATTTTGAGAGAAAAAAATAAGAGTGATCTTGAAAAAAAAAACAGAAAAAAAAAAAAACGAAGAGCGACCGCGGAAAGCAAGGGAGGAGGAGGCCGGAATATTTCTCCCTTCGTCGCGCCACCGTCCCGGGTTCATCATCAACGCAACTCACCACGTCACGAGAGGTAGTTTTCTCAAACCTTGTAGTCGTATGTATGGCAAGGATTGTGAGTGGATGATTATTTGAGCCTAAATGAGAGGAGATTGGGGGTGACCAGTGATCATTTGCTGCTGCAACCGATGTATATGTCATAAATATGTTGAACTTGTATTGCTTATTGATGGTGGTTGACGTTGAGGTGCAAGTCCACAAGTTTTTATTTTCGGATCAGCATACCCAGTGGTCTTGCAACCGCATTTTTCATGCCTAGATGACGAGATCTTGGAAACTTATATTCTGGACTTTTGTAGACAACTTTGAGATCTTCGATTTGATATATTATGGAGCGAAAATGGACGTCGTTTGCTATGTCAAAAAGGTCCCGAAATTGAGAGCAGAATCTGGAAATATAGTGATCAGAACCTGAGATGGAATTTTTCTGATCTGACCTTTCACGCTAAATGATTTTCCATGGGTTATTCTAGACCTCGTTTCATAAAGACCTCTTCATGACATTTGTTCATAACATCCTGATGCATAACATATAAAAAATAAAAAAATATTCATGCACGTTTCATATTTTTAATGCATTTAATGAAATCATGCAATTCTGTTGGTGCCTTGAGTCTGAGTGTTTTTCTGTGCGTGGTCATATTGATTCGTAGTTATCTCATGTTTAGAGTCTTCTTTTGAAACTTCATAAAAAATGAAAGTTGTTCATTGGGGTCTTGTTTAGTAGACTGGAAAGTTTGGTGCATTAATTTTGAGATTTGAGTGTCCATTTGAGCTTAATCCTGAAGTATGTCTGTTCTGTGAAATTTGTTTGTTTGCTGCTGAGCTCTCATGAAAGACCATTTTCTACACGAAAATGAGTGTCTCTTCAGTAAGAATGCAAAACATGAAAGTTGTCAACGACACATTTTCCCATCCACATAAAAAATCTCAGAAATTTTGCATACATTTCATTATTTCTTTTGTATTTTATGGTTACTGCTTTCTCCCTAAGCATGTTCATGGACAGTATGATTTAATTCGTATTTTTTGTGTTAATGCATTGGAAAATGTAAAAAATGGTCTCAATGAAGTTTAATCAGCACGTGTTAAACTTTCTTTGAGCGTTTGAATTGTCTTAACTCATTGGTGATTGTGCATGTTCGATTGGATAGTTCATTATTTTCATTTGGTTTTCGACCCGATGCTTTGAAGACTGGAGGATGACCGATGTCCATTCCGGTCCGTTTTGTTGTATTCCCGACCTATGAGGCTTGGTGACGGGTGTTTGACCGATGTCCATTCCGGTCCATTTTTGTTGTATTCCCGATCATGTCTCGGGTTTTATTTAATTGGTCTGTAATTATTCACCCGACGAGTTGCGGGTTTTATTTTCACTGTCCTTAGGGTAG
The DNA here is from genome assembly GCA_019149425.1 of Psidium friedrichsthalianum. Taxonomy (NCBI): domain Eukaryota; kingdom Viridiplantae; phylum Streptophyta; class Magnoliopsida; order Myrtales; family Myrtaceae; genus Psidium; species Psidium friedrichsthalianum. The sequence goes on from JAGVVM010019836.1 coordinate 3,671, forward strand.
TTTTACTTTACCTGCTCTCTCTTCACATCTTTGTTTGCTTTGGGTGATTTTGCATTCTTTTATAATACATCCAAAATCTAAAAAAAAAAATAAAAAATAAAAAATACCCTAAAAAAAGGTCATTCATTTTGCATAGCATGTAATATTAAACATCATGCATATATTGCCATGTCATATCTGCTACGTCATGCATATAGCATAGTCCTTGCCACGTCATTACATTTCACATGTCATATAGTTAGATTGTATTTGCATCACATTTAACAAAAGAAAACAAAAAAATTGCACATTTGAACTTCAATTCAAAATTCATCGAAATTGCCAAATCAAACATTTTTTCATGAAATTGGTACCGAAAGGGCATTAATTCAAAAAATTAATGTAACCAAGTCCCGAACTTAAAATCTCTGGTTCGCAGAAGTAATTTAGTTCTCCCACTAGATTACTTAGGTTTCTAATCAACCTACCAAGAAATGATTAGTGGCGACTCCATGTTAAAAATCTTTGCATGATTAAACATTGAACCTAAGTTGCGATTTGGTAGAGCTTGGGAGAGTTCGAACTAGGTTAATTAATTTCACTTAATTAACTTGGTAATCCATTAACCTAAAACTGAATTTTTAGGTCGCGACAGCTTGGCGACTCCGCTGGGGATTTGTTCTTAATCTTTGAAAAAACTTAAGAACCTAGTGGACTTAGGCCTGAAAAATTTCATGAAAACTCATTTGATTTGACAATTGGTTGGATCCTAATTTTTAGGTGTTAAATGGTCTTGCAGAAAGGGAGTTATAAGGGGAGTAGTCTATGGCTAACCCTTTGTTTTACAGGTTTGGTGAAAATGGAATTTGATTGTAATCCTTTGAATTATTGGAGCGCTGATTGACTTGAAATGTTGTGCATGCCTTTAATGTAATTGCACTACACCACATTTGACTCGTGACCGAACCCGGGTCACACCAATAGTTTTAGGATGGTATTTAAGTGGTTCTTTAACCTTGGCGGTAAGGCTTCGCTAAAGGTTATCCTACTTGGATCCCGAACTTCTCCAAAAAATGGCTCAAGGGTCGTTCTCATGCACGTGAGGCTACGATGCATGGGCATTAGCCTTGTCGACCAAACCAAACCGAAGTGATTGGACTCGACTAGTCATGACTATGTGTGCGAGGCGGCAACTAGTCATGATGAATGTGCGCGAGGCTGCGACATGTCGTTCCGTCCATCATTTCACTTTGCTAAAGAAACTAAAATTGGATCCACGATTCATGTGCATGTCTATGTGATTGGCATTTTATTCTTCACAAGTAAAGTAAGTTCTCTAACTTCATCTTGCATTTATCCTATTTTGGGTCGGTCCATGACATTGTTAGGTTAAGTCGAGTCATGCCCTTTCATTAGTCTCGTATTTGTCAAGCCGAGTCATGTTCTTCCTTCCGTAGTTGGTTGGTTGGGAATTTACTTGTCATGTTTTCATCTCCATGAGTCATTTTTTTCGGATGAATCCTCTCAATATTTGCAATTTCATCAGCTTTCTTTGATTCTGATTTATCACATTGCATTGTACGATTTTTTGTAAAATATGATGATCAATTTTGGGGAAAACTCCCTTGACAAAAGTGGTAGATAACATGATGATCTTAGACATATAAAAAATTCAGAATCAATGGACTTCATTTGCTTGGGACGAAGTTGGGCCAAATTCACGTTTTTCTAAATGGATGAAAACTGCAAAGCATTCTGACTGATTGACTCTCCTCCTCGTGAGAATTTTTCGAGCCTCTTCGACTCAATTCTGGATCCCGACCAAAGAATGAAAAATGTCTAATGGACTCTGATCTTGCACATCAAAAATTTTCAGATAGATCCAATCAGTTTTCCATTTAATACAGAATTTGTGATCCAATGCAAAGCAGTCTGAAATTTTGGCAGTTTTCTGACCTCATCTCGTTTCATTAATAATCATTACCAAACGAGCTTTTTTGCTAGGAATCAAAATTTGAAAGTTGGAGAATGGACTTTGAACTAATGACCTGCAAATGTTGGGAGTTTAATTCATGTTTTTGATGGCCCGTTTGGCTCCCAAATGAAAACCGGACGAATCAGTTTTTCTGATCGGAATTTTTTGAAATATGCATTAAACTGTATTGATCTGTACATTTTTTGGATAAAGTCAAAACACGAAAGTTGTGCATAATTATCTTGGCCATGTGTCTGTAAATTTTGGCGTCATTTTGAGTACTTGTTGAATTTTCACGAATTGTTTGTCAAAAGTGGACGAACTGAAATCTTCTGAAATGGAATCCTGTCACCGTATGTACACCATCACCTTTGTCCACAAGTTACACTCAGATGGGAAAGAGTCTAGGCACCTGTCATGGATCGGCCTTCAATAGATTTATTCTCATTTCATTCCTGTTTCTTTTACAGGTAATCATGATGCGTACACGATCTAATGAGGCGCGATATACGCTGATATTTGCCTCGGTCGATTCACTCAACCTGGATCGAAGGCCCTCTCACTCTTCCATTTACGGTTGCAGCTAAGTCGATACGGAAATGAAGATAATGATGTCGTTGTAGACATTGGACATCCCAACGGGACTTTGTATTTTACCATTGGAAGGGGGTATATTAAAAAAGTCACGCACATACGAGGGAAAAGTGTGGGCTTTGTATTTGTAAAAGGGCCGTGAATGTATCCGAATCGGGCCTGGGGGCATTTTTAATGTATCGGAGGGGTTCCCGTATTTTTGTTGAACATGCATAGATTGTGTAATCAGGGCCTATAAGACAAGTGTATTGACACGATCTTACAACGCCTTCCCGATTAAATCAACTAAAGGCTTATCCTTTTAACTTCTTTGGATTTGAACAACATGACGGATTGTGGAGGATCAGTATTTTATTACTGAGCATGGCCCACAGGCATTTCTCCCGATTCTACAGGCGACTGACACACACAAGCAGACGCCGAAAGAAATAAAACACGGTTAAAATGGGGCACGCAACAGGTGGCCGGGCTTATTATTAGCACACTGACTGAGTGGTTACAGCTGTATTAATTTACACGACTAGTCACGGGCCTTACTGTGACCGGCTGCGCGTCATCATTTCACAGCCACCATCTGTCAAGATGAGACATGATTGAGGCAGTCCTACCAGTCGAGGAAGAAATACGTTCCCTACGTATTCCGTCGGAAGTACAGTCGACAGTAGCGTATTGGATCCAGCAGAGGTAGATGACCTCGTCCTGCGAAGGTTGCTACTACAAGAAGAGTTTACTCTGGACTATGGAGACCTATATGTCGCAAAGAAGATGCTCCCAGGAGGTGCTCTGATCCTAATTGAGATGGGTGTGAGAAATACCTTAAGTCATTCATGCTATGCGGAAGAAACGATAGCAGGAAAATTAAACAAAAAACACGTGAAGCTCTTCTTTCATTCCATTCATCAAAGAGTATTACAACAGCTCACTGGGGAGGAAAAGTAAAGCCAAACTGAGCCCTGATAACCATTACGAAAGAGCTCAACAGACTCTCCAAACAGTTGATGCTCTGGGTGCACCGGGCGTTCTCGGGATCAAGCTCTGCCAGTCTAAAGAAGAGGCGATCGCACTTCTCCTTAGCCTGGGCCATACTGGCCTCGTAATGCTCGACGGCAAACTCCAGGTCCGGAATCGCCGCCCTCTCGAAAGCAATGTCTGCCGTAATGTCATCAAGTCTCTCCTGCAGCCAACCACATTTGCACCTCATCACAATATTGCCCCGCTCCTGTTCGGCGTAAGTTCGGACCAGGGCCAGACGGTCCACCAATTTTCCCCTCTCACGAACCAGCCACGAAAGCTGATCGTTGGCAAACTTGAGGGCCTTCTTGTGATTATCAGCCACAAATGTAACTGTTTCCAGACGCTCGTGCCGGTCTTGGTAACGAGCTTTCACGACGGCAGTCACAAGGACCGTCTCATAAGCGCGGTTATAGGCGGCCAGAAAATTAATGAAGAGGGTCGGGAAGTTCCGATACTCCCTCCCCAGTTGGGTACCCTCAACAGAAGCAGCGTCCACGGTCCTGAATAGCCCGAGGATTTCAGCCTCAACGGTAGAGTTTTGGGCTATATGAGCGTAACCTCTACCAAGAAGATTGTAGAGTCTCTCCCACCCAGCCAGGACTTCGGCGGAGAAGGTATGGTTAGGAGAATTGGCCATTTTTGAAAGCAGAATACGAAAGAAAGGAGGAGAGAGGTGAGGCAGATGACTGGAACGCGAAGGTGATAATCTGCTTCGAGTTAAATAGTGATTTCACAGGGGTGGTCTCCATTGGTCAGATTTTCCCATCTGCCATTCTCTGTCGGTATCACTCCCGTTGGCTCGAATCCACTACACGTTTGCAATCTCGAGCCGAGCAAATCCGACATCCTTGCGAAAAGGTGGTACCGCCACTTTGAAAAAGAAGAAAGGAAAAGACGAGCTGAGTGGGAGACAAAGAAACTTTCAGCAGAAAAGAAGATAGGATTCGTCTTTATGGGAGAACTCACCAGCAAATCAACGGTGGAGATGATGACATGGGCCCTCTACCACGAAAAGATGGAAGAAGACAAGCCGAGCGAGAGATGCGAGAAAGACTGAACTCTCGGGAGGAGCGATACGATTTCTGAATCCACGCCTAAGTTTTAAAAGAGACGTTTCCTTGATAATTTTCATCCATGCTCAGAGAAGAGTTTCAAAGCATACACGACCACTCAGAGAAATTTTGAGAGGGTGAAAATACGAGAAGAGATAGCAATCCTTGTGAAACCATTAGGCAATCGAGGATGTCTCAACCCAACAATCTCGAGAACTATCGCTACTTGCTGAACATGGGAGATGCAGAGTTCGATGCCATGTTTGGAATTCATACCATGGAGCCTGTCCCTTCCGCCTATGACGTCCAAGATCTCGATAACGACACAGACAACAACAACCAGGGTCAAAGGAAGCGTCGTCGGCGTCACACCGAGTGTCAGATTCAAAAACTCGAAGATTTCTTCAGAAGGTACCCTATGCCGGATGACAAACAAAGAAGGAAACTGAGCCAAGAAACAGGGCTGAACCTTATGCAAATCAAGTTTTGGTTTCAAAACAGGCGAACCCGAGTAAGGACTCAACACGAGCGCAGTGAAGTTGAGTTTCTGAAAGCTGAAAATGAAAAACTCCGAGCAGAGAACAAGAGGTACAAGGAAGCTTTCGACTCCACCACTTGCCCCAACTGCCATAGCCTCCTCGCACTCGATGAAAGACAGTACCTGAAGATCGAGAACGCCCGTTTAAGAGGTGAGTTAGATCAGTTCATAACAGGATCGAGTTCTGTTGGAGCAGGGTACAGAAAGACCGATCCTACTGGATCAGCATCGATACCTCCCGAGAAAGAGGGGACAGATCACCACCAAGCGAGCATTGACGATGATCTTTTCGCCATGATCGATCAGTTCGATGTCGGTAGAATATCGGGGCTGTGATGCGTATGCTCAACCAGTGACCACCAGACCTTCAATATGTCCGATGCCTACCTGACTCTGAATAAAATTGACTGATCATGGGAGAGCCTGTGGAGGAAGCAGAACCAATCCTAGATGGGTGTATTTGTTTTACTTCCTTGCGTAGGATTTTCTTTTTACCTTTATAGATTTCTGTAATTTGCGAAGAAATGATCTGCCTTCCTTCTATTAAATGCGTGGATCCGTTGCTGCACCAAAACTCGCGATGGATTAATCACGAGTAAAAAGTCCACGCAAACTCAAAGGGTAACTCCGTATCGTCCCAATTTACCCTCAATTGCTACAGTTTTAAATTGGGCCCCTTTTGTTTTCAGGAATTTGCAAACCGACCCGAGAATACGATTTGAAATTCCCTGGTTGAACAAAACTGAGGACAAATCGATTCGTGGACATTACCATAAGATGGACGGCTTCAAACAAAGAAAAATACGAACAAAAGACCCGAGCAATCTCAAAGATGGGTAATGTTGTATCGTTCCAATTTACCCATAATCATCTCGAGTTCTGAATTACTTTATTTTATTCTTAACAGGGATTGCAAATTGCCTTGCAAAAACACAATGACGTGGAACTGCCCAATCCAATGCAACAAAGCCACGTCATCTCAAAGATTAAAAGAGAACCCTCATAGACGCCTAAGGTCCCATGGACCGGATGGCATGGGGAATGGCAGTGGTCCGAGATGTCTCGAGTTCGATCCCCAGAATTGGGGAATGTTGTAAATAAATAATATAATTTTTTGCACTTTTGCAGAGAGGAGCAAGAATACTCAATGAACGAGACCAAAGTCTATACTTTGTCACGACCTTGGCCCGAATGAGAAAAACCCAACAGAAGCCGAGAAAAACTCAGTCCAGCGAAGCTGCTAAAAGGGTCACGCAAAGTATTCAAGAAGTACATACAAGGGTAAAGCAGTATCGTTCCAATTTTTCCAGAATATGAGAACGTATACTAACACATTCCCTTTTCATTTTTGCAAGGGTCATCACTTGCCGGATAGGTAAGTATCAGTCCCCCTTAAAACTCAATAAAATCCAAAAAAAAATCTTGAAATTCTCAAAGCAGACACCAAAATTTCTGCAACTCATTCACATGGACAAAGACAACTCATGATCCCCAGAGTCTTCTTGCATGCTTGCATGACTTGTTCATCAAGATTTTCACAAAAATCTCATGAGTTATTTGATATCAATCGATCAAAGCAAATCTTTGCTTCACCGACCTTTTGACCATGCGACGTCAGCTAAAGGAACACCGGGCAAATAGAAGAGGTCCTTATCCGTCAAAATTCCCAAAGTCAAACTCCCAGCTGGGGCATGTACAGGGGGGCAATTTTGGATTCTGCCAAAGCCTACCTGATTGAGAATGGGGAAAATTAATAGCGAGATCCAAAATTGGAAAGAGGGAGTACCCTCTCTCTCTGTCTCATATGTCTTTCAAAGTGACACCCAATTTTTGCAAGTGCCGAACTAGAAGACATGCTTTTGATTGCTACCACTGAAGCATATCAAAATCGAAGCTTCTCCATCATCTTAAGATTCTATTTCATGCACATTCTCTTGTGTAGGATCCGGTGTGGAAACAAGTCATTTGCCGAAACTCAAAGTCAAATCCCCAGCAGTGATTATGTCTGGAGCAATTCCCAATTTTGGCAAAAGCCATGATCGCCTGATGCGATCCATCCTGATGGAAATGAGGCAAACAAGGGCATTCGACCAACCATGTTGGCCTTCGCCATATCACAACTAGAGCGAGCATATTTTTATTCTGGGGCAAACATGAGAATGAGCTCCTCCTCGACTCAAACTCGTTTGATCCGCTCGCATGTCTTGGGACAACTTAGATTCCCCTTCATCTGTTTTTGAGAAGCATGGCAATTCTGATTAATTGCTACATCTGCTTGATTGAAAAAATGCTTGCAAATTGTGTGATTTATACATGATTGTTCTTCATGTTTAATTTACCAACTTTGAATAGGGAGCATGAAGTGCATATGATGCATCGAATGGGGCATGACAGGATGATGAAAGGCAAGCCATTCCCATACACGTCCTGTAATCTAATCCCCAGTGAGATGAGCGGTAGTCGGAATCCGCATTCCTCGAGGCAATGTGTTTTCTCGCAAAAAGATACGATAGCCGAAGTGACAGAGGCATTCAGTTCTTTATCCAAACACTACAGGTGTCCATTGCAAACCTCTTGAGCGGCGGTCCCATTTTCTTACCCCTGTCAAGAACCACCCCACATTGGGGCAAGACGAGGTAATTCCAGCAGCAGCATGAGGTAAATGGTTAGAAATTCTCTTGCTCAGACTAGCATCAATCTTCGGGTGTTTCTTTACATTGAACTCGAACTTTAATTCAAGTGCCTTAGGATGATAAAGAGCATTCATTTCTCTATCCTATACACTACATCCATTGTACGGCCCATTTGAGCCTGCAAATTCATTTCTTGACCCCTTGCTGGTAATCATTTGCTGATTCCGAGACGAAGACAATGTTATCCCCAAAGACCAAAACTGAAGAGACCGGAGCAGTAAAGAATCCTCAAGAGAACTCATCTCGTATGATAGATTCTCATGTAGTGTCTAACATCATTCCTTACAAAGAAAGAAAAAGAAAGAGAGGTGTCAAAAAAAATAGCTCTCTCTCAAGAAAGAAAATGGGAGTCGGGAGTAAGAAAAGCAAGGGCTAGTCCCACAGAAAATCCCGGGCAATAAAAAGCAAAATGCCTATCAAAAGCGAGGCCAATGCCCATTCAAATCCTTGTTCATTTATTTTGAAAATCCCAAATGACAGACTTGTAAAGAAAAAGTCTCCAAGAGAGTCAAATGGGAAATTGCAATCATCAGCGGAAGCTCCATCCTCAAGCAGTGATGGCACATTTTGAAATCAATTTCAGAAGGCCAAGATCGGTGACAAGACAGCAATGATCACTAGCATCAAGCCATTCTTATATATTTTCTGAGCCAAAACGAGCCTTTTCGTTTCTCAGTCCCAAATCCTAACCTACGTTACAACCCTTCAAAGCCTCTTCTGATTAGGGCACATGAATTAACGTAGAAGTTGAATGATTTTAAGCATCGCTCGAAGAAGTTCGAGCAGGATTATTTCTCTCTCATTTTTGCAGGGTTCTTGACTTGTAAACCCGGAGCAGATGATGAAGATCTCTTTCAAAAAAGCCTTGACTCCACAGGAGTCCCATTTGGTAAGCCATTGACCTAGCCTATATTACGGTCCCAATCAAGACCTCTAGATCGGTTTGGTCGTATCAATTGCGAGATTACTCAGACCCTTGTTGAAAACATGAAGGTAAGATTGAGTGATTTCTCTTGAATCCTACGGTTAGGATAAATAGCTTTTCTCGAGAGTAGGAGAAAGCCCTTTCGGACTGAAGTCCCCCATTCAGAGTACATTCGAGGTATTCACAATGTAATTACCTCCTTGAACAGAATTGGTGATGCGAACTTGACAGAATAGTTTTGCATAAATCCACTGAATGAATTTCAGCATGCATGCCTGTACATGTTACATCTAAACATTGTTTGAGCACATGCATCCCTAATATTCAAGTTACCTCATGAGGTCTTGAAATTCATCCAAGGATGATTGAATGAACAAGCCATGCTGGCAAGTGTCCACTTGGCAATCTTCCAAGCTCTCAGGTAAGTATGTTTTCAACCTGAGCCTTTCAAAAGAATGAAAATCTGATGATTGTTAAGGCACTCAAATCTGTTGCGACACATACAGTCATTCAAGCATTCACCTTCTTCAGTGAAGTGTGATTTTTATGAAATACATGTCGCATTAGCATTGATTTTGTCTATGCGCATAACTTTGCTTCAAGTGAATAAGCAGGTATGATGCAGTCAGCCTGTCTACTCCTTGACCATTCGTTCAGAAGACCCAGGTAAGTTTTCTGAACCCATTTTTGAATATCTTGTGTTTATACTGACATGGCTCGTGTAGCACACCCTCTCGATGTAATTACCGCCCTATGAGATTGGCGGCACATCTCCCTTTCGGATCGTCCAAGACCAGCTCTAGCGATCTCGAAACTCTTCCGGATCATCAAAGACCAGCTCTAGTGATCTCGGTCCCTTTCAGATCATCAAAGACCAGCTCTAATGATCTTGAAAGAAATCTACCTCTTAACTACCCAGAAAATCCAGGTAAGTTTCCTGGACCTCTTCTCAAAATTACAATTCCAACACTGATACAATTCGTGCAGTACAATTTCATCTGGTCACCGCCCTGGTGGGGTT
>JAGVVM010019837.1:0-12553 GCA_019149425.1 Psidium friedrichsthalianum
TTTGTGCATGGACCATGTACTTCGATGGATCATGTGCTAACAACAATTCGGGAGTTGGCTTGGTCATAATATCTCCCAGAGGAGAATATACCAGGTGCGTTTGTAAGTTAGATTTTGAGTGTTCAAATAATCAAGCCGAATATGAAGCATTGGTTATCGGATTGGGAATATTAAGTGATCTACAAGCCCAGTTTGTTAAAATAATTGGTGATTCCCAATTAGTGATCAAACAGCTGAATGGAGATTACCAATGCTTGAATGAAAACTTGATTGGCTATTATTACTTGGCCAAGAAACAATTGAGTCAGTTCTTAGACTATGAAGTAGTTCATGTTAAGAGGAAAATGAATCAAGAAGCCAATGAGCTAGCACAGATGGCTTCGGGATATAAAATTTCAAAAGAACTGGCGGGCATGGTTTTCAAACATCGTGCTATCGGTACCTTCCATTAAGCAAAGAGAGATACCGATAGCCATGAGCGAAGGGATCCCGAAAGAAGACTGGAGAAAGCCTATAGCGGACTATCTCAAAGAGCCTAACTCAAGAGACCAAAAGTTAAGAAGGCAGGCTCAGAAATACATTTTGATGGGAGAAGAATTGTATTACAAATCTTCTGATGGTTTGTTGCTGTGGTGCTTGAACGAAGGTGATGCAAAATTGGTCATGGCAGAGGTACATGAAGGAATATGTGGAGCGCATCAGGCTGGAATAAAGATGAGATGGTTGTTGAAAAGACACGGATATCATTGGCCTTCAATGATGCGAGATTGCATTGAGTATGCTAAGGCGTGTCATTCCTGTCAGAGACATGGACCATTGCAGCATGCACCATCCGTGGAGCTTAACCCGATCATAAAACCGTGGCCATTTAGAGGATGGGCAATGGACATAATCGGTAAGATCTATCCACCATCCTCTAATAAACATAGTTTTATATTGCTTGCTACAGATTATTTCACGAAATGGGTGGAGGCAATTCCATATAAGAGCATAAGTCAGGGTACGGTGATCAAGTTTATTGAAGAAAACATCATTCACCGATTTGGATTGCCCGAGACAATCACAGCCGATCAAGGTACTGTATTTACTGGACGAGAAGTGATGAGTTTCGCCCAGTCGAGAGGGATCAAGATGTTGCATTCGACACCATACTACCCGCAGGCTAATGGGCAAGCTGAAGCTACGAATAAAATAGTTGTGGGGTTGATCAAAAGGCATTTGGAAGAAAACCCGAGAAAGTGGGACTCTCTGTTGTCAACAGTGTTGTGGGCTTACCGAACCTCTAGAAGATCAAGTACAGGTGTCAGCCCATATATGCTTACTTATGGACAAGAGGCTGTGCTACCGATGGAAATCACAGTGGAGTCTTTAAGAGTTCAACTCCAAAGCGAGTTACTTCCCGAAGACTATCGTGACTGGATGTATATTAATCTTGATGATTTAGACGAAGTCCGAGCAATGGCCTTAGATAGATTAATGGCGCAGAAGAGAAGGGTGGCCCGAGCTTATAATAAAAGAGTAAAGGAAAGGCGGTTCACCGTCGGTGATTTAGTTTGGAAGACCATCTTACCGGTTAATCAGCAAGATCCAGAGTTCGGCAAATGGGCACCAAACTGGGAAGGACCATATTTAGTTACCGAAGTGATGAGTGGGAATGCATACAGATTAATGGATATTAATGGAAAAGAGCTACTTCGGTCAATCAATGGAAAATATTTGAAGAAATATCATCCTTCGATTTGGGAGATACAGCAATGATATGAGTACAATTACATGAAACGGAAATATGCTCCAATCTTAGCCACTAAGACTTTCAAATCCGTTTCCGAAGCATGAAGATCGGCTAAGAGATGAGCATAAAAACACAAGTCTTGCCCAAGTTTGGCTCGTTGTACTTCCAAGTCAGCCAGTCGATGTGTTTTGGTTTGAATTATCTCAGCAAGGTCATCCATCTCTTGGATTGTGTTCTCGTATAGATCAAATATGTGGTCGGCCAGATGCTCCGCTTGCGTTAATTGATTCCTCAGCATCGGAGATTCTCCTTGCTCAAGTATAAGTCCCGAGAGGAAATCCCGAATATTAGCTGCAGCATCTACATCCGAGTGGAGTTGAGAACTGATTTGGTCAGCCTTGTCATGCTCTTCCTTCAAGATACATAACTGTTGTGATTCATTGACTATACGGGCTTCAAGGGTGTTAGCTGTTTGAGTGACCGAACTGAGATTGTGTATTTTCTCGGTGATCTGACGGACGGTGAACAAGCTGGAGGGGAAGAGAGAGAACAGTTCCCATGTCAAATCAAGGAAAAAAGGATCAGCAAACAGGAATAGTTTGGATCGTAATGAATTTGACAGCCTGGTTACTTCTGCTTCCAATTCAGGGGTCCCCAACAGGGTGTGATAACCACGGGAGAGAAGTTCGTAAAGTCGCTCCCAAGTAGCACGATCGTCGTCAGGGTTATGACTAACAGACATGATTAGCAGAGGAACTGGTTGATGATTGAACCAAGGCGTCCTTGAGAAAAGAGAAGACGAAAGCAAGGTTTATAAAAGGAAATCAGGCCGAAATAGCCTCGGAAAAGATATGAGTTTCAAATATATAGAGGATAAGGTGGCGGTTATCAGAACGTGGGGAGTATTTTTTGAAAATAAGTTAGACAGCGTGGAGATGTGGGATCGTGCGGAGAATATTCGATTATCAACAGGGTAAATTTCCAAAGTTCAAGTTATCCGAGACTTAGGTTGGAGCACGTTCGGGAATTCTACTTGTTGATGTTGAGCTGTTTCATCCTGATTACAGAGGAATGTAAGGTAAAATAATCTCAGAAACACGTTTTGACTTATCTCATTGTCATATTCCCGGTTCAAAGCGCGTCTGGGATTCCCACGCCAAGCAATTCTTCGGGAAGAAGGTTTGATCCTTTAGGTCATTATGATCCCGAATTTCATTCACTATGCGAGAATTTTCGGGAAAAGGGTTTCAGTGCCTGTTACCAGTGTTATCATCTTGACTCTAAGTTGTGAAAAGGATAAGGTGGAGAAAACTTTCGGGAAAGGAATTTGACCCTTTACGTTATCTTCCCGAAGTCAAGTTATCAAGAAGTTACGATGCAGGGAACTTAGTGAAATGCCAAAAATCCAGTATTCTGAGTGGAGCATACATAAGATTAAGAATGTCGCAGGGTTCATTCGGGAATTCAATAGCAAAATTACCATCCAGCCCTAGCTAACAATCGCTTGGCTTCTCTTACAAAGTTTTGCAATTTAATCTCAAGGTTGAAGTTTTCCTCCATCATCTTCTTCCTCTGCTCCTCTGCACCCGAATTCTTACGCTTGCTGGAGTCATATTCCTTCGACAATGCTGTGTATTTTTCGAGATCTCGCCGGCAGGAAATACAAAGCTCACTTCGTTCAGCCTCCCGAAGACGGATCTGGTTGTCAACTACCTTGAGAGCTGCTTCCAGATCTGCCTTCTTCCTCTTGAGAGCCCCAACGTCTTGGTCAACAGCAGTGTAAGAAGTGAAGGATAGGAGTGCATCATCCATCCGTTCTCGTAATTCGTCTTGCATGGCTAGTCGTCGCTGCTCCATGGGAAGAAAGTAGGGTAAGGTGTGCATATTGACCCTTACCGTGTCAACTGCTCCAACAAAACTGATCTGGAATTCGGTGCAGACGTTTTGAAGCTCAGCCAAAGGCATGTAAGAAGGATCCCCTGAAAAAATTTCCTGGGCAAGAGCTTTGGCTCGCTTCTCTCTTTTAGAATCCACGATCAGCTTCCCATAGCCAGGTTCCAACAGGTTTAAAAATTCTCGCCAATTAGCTCTGGCAACCTGGGGAGGAACAGGAGAAGTTGTCGACAAAAAATCCTTCAATTGAACTGGAGCGATTTCCTTTGCCTTGAGTTGTTGAATTCGTTTGAAGGCGTCTTTTTCTTGTTCAGACAACAGGAAAATCTCTTCTGGCGTTGGATCAGCGATCGTTGACGAGGATGGTATGTCAGATTCTCTAGGGGATGATGTGGGTTGTGTCAAAAGAGGAGGCGAGCTTGTGGGAATTGAATCCAGAGGGGAAGTCGGCGTTCTCGAGGAACGAAGTCCTGCAATTCAGAAAAGTTAGTTAGCCATCAGTTGAGTCTCTATGGGGAATGGTAGAGTAAAAACCCACACACCTGAAGTGCGAGCAGAAACATTTGCTTCGGGAGTAGAGGTTGAATCAGCAGGTTGATGTACATTAGGACCAGATTCAGTTGGAGGGGTCGGAAGAGAAATCACTGAAATCGGGAATCCCAACAGGAGTCAGGGATGAGGTATTTTAATAACAAAAGGAGTGGATTAAGAAGTACATACCAAGCGAAAGTACTTCTTCGGGCAGAGTAAACTCCTTGTGAGGAACAGGCTCTTCTGGGATGAAGCCCGGAAGTGTAATTGCGAGCCTGTCTGATGTCGTCACCGTTATTGGAGAGTCAGGATGAGTGACTTCAGGCGTTGTTGGATCAAGCTCGATCAAAGGCGGATGAGCAGGGGTCGAAGCTGTGAAGACTGGAACTTCAACAGTAGGTTCTGCGGGAGAAGAGGCAGGTGTTTTCTTCGAAGGGCCTGACAGTCAAGAGATTAAACCCTGAAATGATGAACTTAATAGCTACAGTATTGGTGTAAGAGAAGATATGATCACTCACCTTTACTTGATCTTGACTTCTTCAGTAGCCGAAGTGGTGCATCGGGATTTAAACCCTGAGATGAAGGTTCCGAAATGCGAATTCCTGTCCTTTGTGATGATTGTGTCAGAGTAAGCTTTCGAGGAGCAGGAGATTTCGGTGAAGCTGTCCTCTTGCGTTTGCCATCTGCAAGTGTAGTCGGGATTAAGTGGAAAGTAAAAGGTGAATTTACATAACTCGTACTTAGAGAGGAAAGAGGTTAATTAACCTTTCTTTGCATCTCCCGAAGGTGCAGGTATCGGGAGTGCTTTCGGTGTTGCATCTGTTGTAGGAGCTGGGTCTGGTACTCGCAGATTTTGATCCAAGAATGAATCCAGATCCTCAATCTCGGAAAAGAAGCGGGAACGATGGTCACCCCACCAGAGTACAAATTCGGGAGTAGTATAGCCGAGTTTTGGTTCATACCGAAACACTGGGAGTTTTCGGTATACCCTCCGAATTACGACTTTAAGCTCGAGAAAGGCAGAGGTGTCTGAAGATTTGCAAGTTACTTTTTCGGGAAGAGAAGGAAAGGAAAAAGTATAGAGTGCTGGGACAGGAGGCCCCTGAGTGAGCCCAAATTGCCGAGCGCAATATTGGGGGGAGTAAATTTCAAAACCAGAAATAAGTCGACCTTTGAACGAAATCTTGAGGGG
The DNA here is from genome assembly GCA_019149425.1 of Psidium friedrichsthalianum. Classification (NCBI taxonomy): domain Eukaryota; kingdom Viridiplantae; phylum Streptophyta; class Magnoliopsida; order Myrtales; family Myrtaceae; genus Psidium; species Psidium friedrichsthalianum. The sequence goes on from JAGVVM010019837.1 coordinate 5,349, forward strand.
AAGGTCGATGGAAGTTAACACGACTTGCCAGTACTCACTGCGGTTATTTGAAAAACCAGGGAGATACTGACGGAATTCGGGAGAGAAAAAAGGGGCAAAATCAAAAGCCTCTGCATCTACAGAGTAAAGCTGAGTAACGAAATACCGAAAATAGGAAGAAAATTCGGTATTAAGGGGGGCAACTTCCCGACTTAATGCTTGGCAAGCAGGGGTATCTGGTATAGAGATGGAAAGGGGCTGGCCAAATCGGGACTCTGAAAACCAGGATGGAAAATAAAAAGCAGCCCAGACTTGCAGAATCCAGAGGGGGCCACCGAAAACCCCTAAGATACCGGTGGAAGTGACGGAAGCAGCATGGGATAAACCCCTATACAGAAGGGCAAGAGCAGTCTTACCCAAAGCTAATTTAGTTCCGGAGGCTAAAGCAGTGGCTATATAGAGAAAATCTTTAGAAACCCTTATAACAGGGTGACAAAAAAGGAACTTGCACAGCCAGTAGAGCAAAAAGGCGATGTGCTCTTCTTCGGTAACCTCCCCTTCCTTTTTGAAGTATTTGTTCATAAAAGTCCCGTAGGACAGGTCGGAATCCGAGAGTAAGCGAAACTCTGGACGTGCATTTACGGAAAGGGTGGCGACGTCTTCTCCTAAAAGGCTAAGCCCAGTAATACAAGCCAAGTCCAGAAGGGTTACAGTCATGGGGGCAAAAGGGAAAAAGAAGCAATTTGTGGATGACGACCAAAAACTAGACAGGGCACCGATTAGTTCAAAGTTCAGGCGGAAATCAAAACAGGAAAAGCGAAGGGCATCGTGAATCTGAAGTTCATCCCAGAGTGTAGCCTTAGAAGCAGAAAGTCGGGAGTACCATTGGTAAAACGACTGGTCAAAAGGGAAAAAAGCCCTAAATCGAGTAGGCTGGGAAACCCAATGATGAAACTGAATGGGTTGATGATGAATAGGAAGAACCTCAGTCAGGTGCCGAGGGAAAACATCAGAGAAAATCTTGGGGAGCAAAAAGTGATTGTAAACAGCAGGACCTAGGACGAGTGAATCAGTACCGTCATTGTTCAGCAGGGAGAAGTAGTGACGGTCATCCAAATCGTCTGATTCCACGAAGTCGGAAAAGCGGTCAAGAGCCGTTGCATGGAGAAAGTTTGAAGCTTGAGACGCCATTGATGAGAAAATGAGGGATTGACGTTAGGGTTTCGACAGGATGCTCTGGAGGAAAAGAGAAAGGCCAGGCGAGAGCGCGAAAATGAAACGAAGGTAATGAGAATAGGACAAAAATTTGATTATGTGGGGACAAACAGCTTTATAGCTGATTTGAAAAGGGTCGATGAAACGATGAGGAAAGCGTCGTTTGATGCAAAGAAGGAGAATGAATTTTGGAGAAACGACGCGAGATGCACCGTTTGAAGAAAGAAGTTGAAAAGATGGGTATTTAAGATGACAAGAAAGACGACGTCAGAAGAAAAAGAAAAGACGCCGTTCGGGAAAGAAGAGCTTGAGAGTTTAAAAGAATTAAACTTTCTTAATTCTTTTAAAAGGGGGCATATGTTGACACCATAAAATTGCTGCCCAAATCGGTGTCTCGGAGATGACATGTACGAAAAGGAGTACCGTCAATAAATCCCTAAGTACGGTGAGAAGGAAACGTTACATCGAAGGACGAACCCACGTTTTCCATTCGGGATGTAAGTATCATTCGGGAGAATTGGAGGGTAGGATCCCGAAGTAAAGCAAGAAGAAAATGTCTTAACAGAATAACAAGCCGACGCATTGTTATCCGAGACGTACGCAGCATTCGGGAAGGTTAAGGGGTATTCCCGAATGAAAGGAACGCTATACTTGAGTTCGGCATATCGCACAGCGCGAAAGTTTCATGCCGAAGGTCGGGAAGTGCAAAGCAAAACTCATGGGCGCGAACAGGTTTTTCGGAGTGAAGGGAGAATATTCAAAAATGGGAAGTTACTTAAACGGTTATGAGCCACGAAGAGCATGAGTTCCATTTTTCATGAATCAGTTTTGAGGATCGTGGAGGACAAGCGATGGTGCCGAAATTTGAATGTTTGAAATTAAAGAATAACTGCTCGAGCGGTTACGAGCACAAGAAGAATAAGTATCTAGAAAAAGGGGGAGAGAGGGATCGACACAACCATCCAGAAAAGACTCCATTTTTCCTTGAAGTTTCTCAGCTTACGTTGTTTTTCGCAGCCTAGTTTTAGCTTTCCTCGCAATTTTCATTACCTGTACTTTCTGGTTCCAGTAATTTACTTACCAACTTCTGCAAGTAGGAGTAGTGTAGCTGTAAGTCATCTGAATTTCCACACATCGTCATCAGTCACTATCCCATTCGCGCAGTTCGTCCATTTTCTTATCCAGAACAGAGCCGCAGAACCCTTTTAAATAAAAACCGAAGTACGAATTTCGGTGAAAGATATTCCCGATCACAGATCGCGCGAACAAAGGACGATAACAGTGTAATTCTAGTTGGATCGGAAAGCGAGCTGGTTCGCTCACCTAGCATTCATTTTAGCATTCAACTCCGTGCTAAAAAGTTCTTTGGTTTTGGTTCTTCAAACATATTTCTTGATGATGATTTGTATTTTAGTTGAAATCTGCCCAATGCATCAATTTTTCTGCTTTTTCCATGTCGGAAACTCTTCTCAAGCATACCTCATGCGGGATGCACTACATGCTTTGGGGGTTGAGCCCGTACTTGCTTCCTGCCATCGACATCTGTTGGTGGAGGCTTGGTTTTAAATGGCTTTGTAGCGAGTGTTCTTTTGGATTACTTTTGGTATGTCTCGCTCATTTTGCTTTGAAGGTCTGTAAATATTACAGCTGAAACACGGCTTAGATATGCTTTCTGGTAGTAGATAGAGTCCTGACATTCCTTTGTTTCACTAAATTGCAATCGACGGTCATCATTGAAGTCTTCCAATCAACTTCGGCAAGCTCTTGGATTCCTCCGTCATATCTAGGCGCCTGACATCTGAACCGATGCTACGGATGCAAAAGGATGTTCACAGAATCTTTTCGTTTGATGAGTCAAATTGCATGATTCAATAACGGTGGTGTTGAGGATTGAGTTCGCAAAAACGTGTTATCACTTCTTTGCTTTAATCATTGTGTGAACGGCTTCTTAGATACCCATTATCCAATATTGCTACGCTTTTCTTTTTCTCTTAATGTAATAATAATTACTGCAGGCAAGACAGAACTAATCTAGAACCATTCGACAAAATGAACTAGATTTGGCAAGAATGTCAACTGATGGAATTTGAAGCAAACATGAGCGAAGTACGTAGGTACCTTGATTTGCCTCCATCCACCCCAATGGTGGGTGATGTAGCTTGTTGAAAGGTTGAGGACGACCAAATTCACCGGGTGAAGATTACCGGCTGAAAAATCCAGTGGGCAATGATGCCAAGAAAGCCATATGAAATTGCGATGAAGATTTTTGAAGTGCCTACAAATTTCCTTCTTTCCCCTCCAAGGAACCTCAGGTTTGGAAAACAGGCTAATTCTTCAGGTGTTAAGTCACGACTAATGCCCACAGTGAGTGCTCGTATGGCTTGTTTTTCCTGCCAGCAGCAGCAGAGAATGACATGAACGTACAACCATATCACTAGTTCCTCTTTGTCCCCAAAATAATTTAAATTAGTGAGAGTATTATAGGCTTAATCCTTGTAATGTATCTGCAATAATCTTATAAAAAATTTACTTGGTTTTCCCTCTTTTTGCTCTACTTTTCCATCAGAAGAAAGATTTGCTCCAAGTTATTTCTCCAACTACAGACATGAACACCACACTCATTTTGATGATTGCAGAAACCCAGTTTACCTATGATATCTGCAACATGAAATTATGTGAGCGTTTGCTCATACTTGAGTCAAATACCCAAAGGATTTTACCCTTCTTTCCCAGTTCAATGAAAGGGAAAAAGCTCAACTCATTTGGTTTTCCATCTCTGATTTTTTCTTCTTCTTTCTTTCCATCTAACCCATCAAGTTTGTCTTATCTTAATCTCTTAATTTTACCAGCTGTGGACAGCAAAAAGTTAGGGCTTGCTTGGTAATGTTTATATTCCTCTAAAGTGATTCTGATTAAAATTATATGTATTTTTATTATATTTCGGATGATTTTTAGAGAATCAGAATGCGTTTGACAACGGCACAAAATTTCTATTCCGAACAGAAACGCATTTGATAAATGCATAAAATTTTAATCTCGAAAATAGCCAAGTGGTGAGAATTCCTTTTTTTTTTTTTAATATTTCATATTTTTTTAATTTTTTTATTTTTTTTTAATTTTTAACATTTTCTAAAAAAATTTCATATTTTTCATTTTCCCCCATTTTTTTCAAATTTTTTCATTTCAAATTTTTTATATTTTAATTTCCCCCCTTTTTAAAGAATTTTAAATTTTTTGTTAAATTTTAAAGCTTATTTTTAAATTTAATTTGAAAAAAATTGTTTTAAAAAATTAGTAGTTAGTAAATTTTTAAATCTAATTTTAATTTTTTTAAAGTTTAGGAATTCACATGAAGTTAATCTTTTTAAAATAATTAAGATTTTTTTTTTTTGTGATTCTCAAAAGTGTTCTTTTTGTGGAGAAATAATTTTTTTTTGTTTCTTATTTTTTGATCCAAAATGGTTCCTAGGAGCAGAATCAAAATCAAAATCATTTGGATCACCAAATATATTTCTAATACTTTTTTGTTCCGGGTAACATAAACAGAGGAATAGAAAACGTTACCAAATAGATCACTGATACGTTCAGTGAAATGAATCGCCGTTCATGAGTTATACTGGTGTGTGGTTTAGGTCTCGTGCAATTAGGAAGACATTTTGCTTGCGCAAGCAAAGTAAAACGCAGAAAAATGCTCACCGAGAAGATATATAATTAAGATCTAATTAGTAACATGAGAAGAAACACAAACAAGTTGTGTGATCAGATAGCTGATTTCTGCGCCCAAAGTGATCTTATAGGCTTGTGGTGCTTGCCTAGTGGAGTTTAATAAGGTTTTTATTCTACAACATATGAGTGAATTTTGTTCAGAACGTGTAGGACTTACGCTAACATTGGACTGGAAAATGTAAGGCTAAAGTGACTGCCATATGCCTTCAATAATTGCTGCAGAAACACTCCAAAAAAGGGTAAAAAGAGGACCAGCCTTTGACAGGCATTTACATGATGCAATGTCTCCATCATCCTCATCTTGGGGAAATAAGAATCTCACCCAGTTGATAGTAAAATTAGACATGTCTAGCTGAACCAAATTTCTACTTAATAAGGCCTCAAGCTATGGTACAAACTTTGTTTTAACTTGGATATGGACCAGATCTTGAGCTAAAACAACAGGGAAGGAGGTGAAAATACTCGCAAATGTGATCAGGGTACTTGGTAAGACAGAGTAGGGCTTGATCTTAGGTCAGAATGGCGATCACTGATTGGAATTTAGAATCGTCTTCTACAGTTTCGACCCGCCTGACTTAGTAATCGTAAGTGTGGGATTATTTTTCATGTCCAGTCCCTTAGAGCGAAAACCACGAATAACAGCTCCAACACGCGGGGGACTTGTGGCAAAGTCTCGGCTCGAGCAATATCATCTGAGATTAAAGTGAGCTGATAAGGACAAAAACCCAAGTGGGTTGATCTATGCAGGTAATTGGCATTTCAAGCAGCTTTTGTCATCAAGGCTTTCTCAATGTTCAGCAATAAGCAGCAGAAGCACCTTTCAGCACCTCATAAATAAACTTCATCCTTACTCAGAAGGTCATCAGCTGATGAAAGCGTGTTTCTTGCTGGTCCCGGCTCTTTCTGTACCTTTACAAAAGAAGTACTTGAATGAGACTACAGGACGTACCAAGAAAAGGTTCTTTCATTTTAAAATTCATTCACAGAGCATGCCTCTTTGCCATGCGCAAGGCAAGGATAAGCCTTTTCTTCTTCAGTTTGAAAATATAGCATCTTTACATAACCTCATTTTCCATGCAGATCAGCTTGTTTTCATGGTGGCGAACAGCCCAAATGATCCAAACCGAGTCGGAACACTTTGGATTCGAACTGAATTGCCTTTTGAAAGAAAAGACGGAGAGAATACGTCACTAACAAAAGCAAGTGTGCTCTAAAGAAACTCTAAAAAGAGCTTACTTTTAGCACTACTTTAAGAATGAAACTCCAAAAACCGGCTATGTAATAGCCATTACCCATAAGGAAAGCTACTCCAGGAGCGAAAGCAACTGAACTAAAAGAGGACGGGAGTTTAGCTTAGGACTCAAACAACTATTTAGGGCCTGTTTGATAATATTTCTGTTCCTCTAATTCTATTTGCCAGAACAAAAAAGGATTAGGAATACATTTGGTATTACAAATGATTCTAATTCTAATTCTGCGCCCAGAAAAGGTTTTGGACCAAAAATAAAAAATAAAAAAAAATTAATTCTCCAAAAAAAGAACACTTTTGAGAATTACAAAAAAGAACCAAGTCTCAGTTCTTTAAAAAGATTAAGTCCACAAAACTTCTGAACTTTATAAAAAACTAAATTTAGATTTGAAAATTACTAACTACTAATTTTTTTAAATTAAATTTAAAAATAAGATTTAAATTTAAGAAAAAAAAGTTAAATTTTTTAAAAAGGGGGAATTAAAAATATAAAATTCAAAAATGTAAAAAATGAGATTTTTAAAAAATAAGAATGGGGGAAATTAAAAATGTAATTTTAAAAAAGTTAAAAATTTAAAAAATTTAAAAACATTTTAAAAAGATGAGATATTTTAGAAAAAGAATTCTCGCCACTCGATTACTTTTAGAATAATTTTTTTGTAGTTGCCAAATGCGTTTTGTTCGGGATCAGAAATTTTGTGTAGTCACTTTGATTCTCTAAAAATTATCCAAAGAACAAAATCAGAAAATATAATTCTAATCAAAATTACTTTTTTTATTCAGAATCATTATTAAACAGGCACTTAGACTCCATCCATAAATGTCCTTCAATTCTTAGCCTATGAAAAGAACCTCTTCGCTTGAGAATAGACCATCTCTTGACCCTATTGTCATTTTCTTAATGACTGGGACTTTACTTAGTCAACCAAAACCTCTTCGCCGGAGAATAGACCATCTCTCTTTACTTTTGCAAAAAATCACTGAAAAATCTGTCACACGTCTCATCCTCTCTCTCTCTCTCTCTCTACTTTTTGAA
>JAGVVM010019839.1:0-12959 GCA_019149425.1 Psidium friedrichsthalianum
GGATGTCACGAAGAACCCCTATCGAGCTCGCAACATCCCTGCTCATATCGTACGAACCCTGCGTACACCTGGCCAACGACTAGCGACGGCCCAGGACACTCATCGCGGCCAGATGACGCTAGCACAATACTACACAAACCTGCGGAAGCGTGCCTTCTATACATTCATACATGCGCAAGGTACCGGGTAGCATGAAAAGACAAGAACATTTTTACAAAAGGTAATACACATCATATTATATATACAAAAAGCGTTAGGTACAAGACCCCAAAAGAAAACCTCGCTACGGTCATGCTATCTACGCTCTCAAAAAGACTAGACCAGTGATAGCGGGACTCAGTCCACCTCAAGCTCCTCCTCGGGATCCTCCTCGGGGTCCTCCTCTGGGTCCTCCTCTGGATCCTCCTCATCTGTGTCCATGGCATCACCCTCCTCGTGACCATCGATCTCGGAACGTCCTGGGGACGGCATCTCCTGCAGTGGGTCGGGGTCGATCACCTCGCCACCACATACTCGGCCCGGCTGCAGCAAGATCGGGTCGTCCTCCATGGGAATCGGGGAGTCTCTCTGAGTTCCCCTCGAAGCCATACAGGCCCTCTCTAAACCAGGCCTCGTATCTATGGGGTACAAGATAAGGTCCACCCTGATCTACTAACACGGTAGTCACATGCCTATGCCACAGAGTGGCGTGCATATCAAAATGGAGGGTGATCTCAGTGTCCATCTGTACTGGTAGTCCAAAAAGCATCGGCGGTGCAGCCATCATGGGTGACCTGGATCTGTAAAAGAAGGGCAACCACCGCCCGTGAGTCGAAACTCAGCAAGCTCACCACTAATCCTAACGTAGGATAGCGCATACTAGCGGTGTCGGTCCTATCCAGCGGACTAGGTTCACGGTCCAAGGCTCGGTCACTCTCAGTTTCATCGGTACTAGAACCCTCAACACGAAAATAGACAGGCAAGGCATATCGATACGATTCACAAGATATAGGCAGGCAATAATAGCAGTCAATCACAGTGCCATATGCAATGAATCAGGCCTCAGCCGGCCATGTCGGCTCCCAGTGGAACATGCCCGTCTATCACTCCAATTCCCATCAGGGCTCATTCTCAGTGCCACACGGCAAGCGCCACACTGCGTCTCGGACGCCTTACGCTGGCCTCCCTTTTCTCTCCAATTCCCATCAGGGCACATTCTCAGCCTTCGGCAAATACCACACTGCGTCTCGAACGCCTTACGTTGGTCTCCCTTTTCTCTCCATTTCCCCTCTGGGCCCATTCTCACGTCACAACTCTGGTGACTCATGCCATGCTCTCAATGTATGCGGGGCCACGTGATTGCAATCAGCAAATCAGACATAGAGCATGCATGAAACGGCATATGTGTACAAGTGCAAAACACATCAAGCAACCATCACTCATTCACGTGCTCAACAAGCTAAGCCATACGAGATTCAAAGGCCCCACGCACAATTTCTTAGCCAGGCAGGTTCGATAGAATATCACATATTAATTCTCGGGTCAGACCCATACCATTGGACCCTCATCTTAGCGGATTCGATATCTCGGCCTAAGTCCATTTCACTCAGGTTAGTCCCCCTGGGAGTCAGAATCCACGACTAATGATTTAACGATTAACCAATCCCCTGGGTGTAGTCGAATTAAGCAAAGCTTGGCTTAAGGCCCAATTAGGAGATTCAAAGTTAAATTGGGCCTAAGGCCTGACCTGAGGCCCAAGGCCCACAAAGGTGATTAAGTCCACTAAGGTAAGTCGGCCCATTATAGAGTTCAAAGTCCAAATAGCCAAGTCGGGCCCATTAGGTTCAAGGTCTAATGTAGTGGGTTTGGCCCATTAAACCAAATTGGGCTCGTTAAATTAAGTAAAGCCCATTAGAAATTAAGGCCCAATAACCATCTTAGGCCCATTTATAATTCTTAAGTCCATTATGCAATTAAGGCCCATCATTATTAGATTTTCGTGCAGGGCCCAAGCCCATTTTCAAAGATTAGCCAATTAAGCCCAATTAGCCCATTTTAGGCCCATTTAGTCATTCTAGGCCCATGTACATTAATGGGCCTCATCTCTTAATGTTCCAAACCATCAATTGGGCCCATTCAAGTGAAATTTTCGTCCATACAAGGCCCATTAACCATCTTGGGTTCAATTAGGTTTATTTTGGCCCAAATAGCATAAAATTAGAACCCCGAGCCCATTAGTCCACTTAGGCCCATCAATCCACATGTTTATTTCACTAATCACAGCCCACACATATAATTCCAAGGCCCAATTAGTCTCCCCAAACGGTCTACACGCACGGCCCATGCCAAACCTGTAGGGCCTAAGGCCCAATTAACCTAATTGCACCTAATACACATTAATCACCATGGTTTACACTAATACAACCATCCACTCATATATACCACTAGCCTAGGTTGAGATTAGAGGGTGGAGCTTACCTAGAGGGGTCGGTGGAGGCGGCTGGTCGGCGGAGACGACGGGATGAGGACGGACGGCCGTCGGTGAGGACGGTGCCGCGAGCTAGCCGAGAAAGGGAGCGAGAGGTGAGGCGGTCTCTCGGCTTCCAAAGGGCCATATGGCCGCGGGAATGGAAGGAAGGGAAGCTAAGAAGACTTACCAGCCGAGGACAAGGCGGGGTGGCGGCTGGACTGCGTCGGGATGGGCGGAGGCCGGGTGATGGTCTCGGGCGGCGCTAGAGCAAATCGAGAGAGAGAGATGAAGAGTGAGGTTGGGTCGGCTTCAACGGGCTCTCATGGCCACGGGATGAAGAGATGAGGGGTCGAGGGGACCTACCGTGGCGACGGGAAGGCCGACGGCGGCCGAAGACGACGGCGGCAACGGGCGGAGCTCGGCGGCGTTTCGGGCGGACGGCGAGCAAGGGAGACCGAGAGAGAGAGGGCGATCGGGAGAGAGGGAGGAGCTGGTCGGCCGAGCAAATGGAGGGAATGGAGAGAGAGAGAGAGGTAGATTATAATACATAAATTTCAAAAATAAAGATTATAGTGGGGTGGTTAGAATAGTGACATGGATGAGACTTGAATGACACTTGATTGATTTGATTGATTGCCTTGGAACTTGTGCCATGATGTGATTGATTGATTGATGTGACATCTGATTTGACTTGCCTCGATTTGCGTGCCAAATGCACCGATTGGGTCCCGAGCGCGAACGGATTTTAGACAGGATTTGGTGTCGGTCTATCTATTCTATTCTCAAAAATCCTAATTGGTCTCATTCTAAGGTCTGAGCATTTACCGGGGACATTTCGGTAATTTTCCATTCACGTCTTGCTTCCCGACGTGCACCGGCTGTCTGACCTTCAGTCGACATTTCTGGAACCGACTTCATTTCTTCATTGTGTTTATCTTACTGATTCGATTGTCCACTGCCGGATTTCAATTTGTGGTCAATTTCATTAAATACCGACCCTGTCTCAGTCTCAGGCCAACGGGCGGCTGATTGGGAAAAATTCCCAGATAGCCTTTCCCCTTCGGTTGGTTAGCTCAGGGTAGCTAATCCTGAGTGAGCGTCGACTAGAGTGTATTAATGAAGTGTTTCCATTCATTTAGAAATTCTGACAAATGGGTCGAATTTTCGGACTGTCACACTCTGATAGAATCCTTTTCTTCAACTCTTCGTCGTTTGGCACACACATACGTCCTCTAAACTTTACTATCCCGTCTTCAGTCACCTTGAAGTCATCTTTCCTCTCTTCTGCATTCATCATCACGATCTTCTGAATATCGGGGTCCGTGGACTGTAATTCCTTGATCTTCAGTTGAATCTCTGGCTCGATCTGTAGAGTGGCCATCAGGCTCGAGAGACTTCCTACTTCGACCTTAAACTCAGAGTCTCTTATTTCCTCCAACAACGTCCATTCTTTAACCATCATATGCGCGATGCTCGACTTGCGACTCAGAGCATCCGCCACCTTATTCGCCTTTCCTGGATGGTAAAGAATATCACAATCATAGTCCTTCAGCAACTCCATCCATCGACGCTGCCTCATATTTAGCTCCTTCTGCGAAAACAAATACTTCAGGCTCTGGTGATCAGTATAAATCTGGAATTTCTCTCCTACCAGATAGTGCCTCCAGATCTTCAACGCGAAATTATGGCAGCCAACTCGAGGTCGTGTGTTGGGTAATTCAGCTCATGTGGTCTCAACTGTCGAGACGCATACGCCACTACTCGTCCATGTTGCATCAAGACACATCCTAGATCTCTTAGCGAAGCATCGCTGTAAATCTCAAATCCTCCAGGTCCGGATGGGATGGTTAATACTGGCGCGGAAGTCAACCTATTCTTCAACTCCTGGAAACTTTCCTCACACTTTGCATTCCATTCAAACTTCGACTCCTTCTTTAACAGTCTTGTCATCGGAGCGGCTATCGCGGAGAACCTTTCCACGAAGCGTCTGTAATATCCAGCTAATCCAAGGAAGCTTCTTACTTCAGTTACGGTTGTTGGCCTTGGCCATTTCTCTACGGCTTCGATCTTAGCTGGATCCACTTCTATTCCTTCACCAGACACTATATGCCCAAGGAACGCCACTTTATTGAGCCAAAACTCGCACTTGCTGAACTTGGCGTATAGGGAATGCTCCCTTAGTGTCTGTAGGACAGTCCTCAGGTGCTGCTCATGGTCCTCAGAGCTCTTCGAGTATACCAGGATATCATCAATGAAGACTATTACGAACTGGTCCAGAAACTCCTTGAACCACTCTGTTCATCATATCCATGAATGCAGCTGGGGCATTCGTCAACCCAAATGGCATGACTGAAATTCGTAATGCCCATATCTCGTCCTAAAGGCAGTCTTCGGGATATCCTCCTTCTTGATCCTTAGCTGGTGATAGCCTGTCCTTAGGTCTATCTTAGAGAACACACACGCTCCTTCCAGCTGATCAAACAGATCATCTATCCTCGGCAAAGGATACTTGTTCTGATCGTCACTTGGTTCAGCTGTCTGTAGTCTATACACAGCCTTAGGATCCATCCTTCTTCTTGACGAACAGCACCGGAGCTCCCATGGCGAAGCACTGGGGCGGATAAATCTTTATCCAGTAGCTCTTGCATCTGCACTTTCAGCTCCTTTAGTTCAGATAGTGCCATCCTATACGGTGCTTTGAGATTGGCTCAGTTCCAGGTGCCAACTCAATCACGAATTCTACTTCACGCTCTGGTGGCAAGCAGGCAATTCTTGGGGAAACACATCGGAGTATTCCCTTACTACAGGCACCTCCTCTAACTTCACTCTTGAGCCGACGAATCTATTACTGATGCCAAGAATCCTAGGCAACCCTGGATCCATCAGCTAGTTTGTCTGCTTCTAGTGCAGAAATCCAAGGAATTGAGGTTCCACCTCGATTTCCTTTTAAACTCATATCAGGCCCATCTACTGGGTTCAGCCTTATTATACTCCTACTGCAGTCAATAACGCTCCTGTCTAACCAACCAGTCCATGCCAACAATCAAGTCAAAATCATACATGGCAGGACAGCTAAGTCAATCTTCTCGACTCTATTTCCCAGAGCTATCTCACACCCCTTACACCCTAACATAACAATTACTTTATCTTTCAACGGGGTGGCCACATGCAATACAACATCCAATGGTCTAGTTTCTATTCCAGCCAACGCAGCAAAACGTGCAGATATGAACGAATGGGATGCACCAGGATCAAAAAGGCATAAGGCGGTGTGACCACAGAGAGAAACGGTACCTGTGATCACCCCTGGCGCATTCTCAGCATCCTTGCGCGCCACAGCATAGACTCGTCCCTGAGCAGGGGACGGTTCAGGATTCCTCGCGGTGCGGTGCATTGCCATCTGCGGCTGCTGCTGCGGTTGGAACGGGGGTCTCGGACCATTCCTCGGGCAGTTCCTTGAATGTGCCCCATCTGCCCACATCTGAAGCATCCCCCCGTCTTCTTCGGGCAGGGGCTGTTCCCATGCCTTTGCCACAGTCACGGCAGTTCTGATTTCCAGCAGACGGGCTTTCCCAGGGTCCTCTGCAGGTGGAACGAACCTGCGGTTGTCCTTCATCGGCCTCTTGCCGAAATCTCTGAAGTTCCTATTTGGCACGAACCGCGATCCAGATGCGGCAGCCTTCTCCTGTAGGTCTCGCTCTATAGCTAGGGCTCTCTCATAAATCTCGTTGTAGTCCCTCAGCCCAGTAGCAATCATCATACTCTTCAGTTCAGGCCTCAGTCCCTCTCTGAACCTTCTGGCCTTGTCCCACGGGTCCTCAATCGGCCTTCGAGCAAACTTGGATAGTCTAGCAAACTCGCCTTCATACTGGTCCACTGTCATTGACCCTTGGCGAAGTCTGATAAATTCCTCCATTTTCCTCTCCTGAGCTGCCTCGGAGAAGTACTTGCCATTAAACGCTGCGCAGAAAGCAGCCCAATTTGGCCTCATGCCATCAGGGAAGACCCGTCCTCTGGTGGCCTTCCACTAATCATCAGCGGTGTTCTGGAGCTGGTAGGTCGCCAATGAGACCTTCTCTTCATCTGTGCATCCAAGTACTGTAAATGCCTTCTCCAGCTGCTCGATCCACGAGGCAGCTACCTCAGGTCCTCCAGTGCCATCAAACTTCGAGGGTTGCAGCTTCAGAAACTGCTCTACTATGTGATGGGTCTGACGTCCCCCATTGCCACGCCCACTGCCCCCATGGGCTCCATTTGCAGGGGCCAAGGCGGCCTCAGCTACTTGGGCAACGGTGGCAGCTCTCTCAGCAGCCTGCCTACCCATCAGATTGCTAACCTCAGTCAGCACCCTCATCATTTCCTCAATTCTAGGGTCTCCTTCAGGCGCAGGAGCCCTTGAACTCGACGCACCAGCACTGGGTCTTCTGCCCCTATTGCTCATCCTTTAGACTATTCCTCACCTATACCCAATAAAATTCCATTCAGGAATTTGAAATCTTATGTCTAACAATCAAGCTTTCGCCTGCTGTCGCGTCTACTGACATGAATATGCATGAAAAGTTCGCTGCAGCTTTTAAATGCAATTGGACTAGGAAGACACCTAGACTCACCCTGACAATGCACAACCTATGTCACGCCCCGAACCCCAATCGAGCTCGCAACATCCCTACTCATATCGTAACGAACCCTGCGTACACCTGGCCTACGACTAGCGACGGCCCAGGACACTCATCGCGGCCAGATGACACTAACGCAATACTACACAAACCTGCGGAAGCGTGCCTTCTATACACTCATACATGCACAAGGTACCGGGTAGCATGAAAAGACAAGAACATTTTTACAAAAGGTAATACACATCATATATATATACAAAAAGTGTTAGGTACAGACCCCAAAAGAAAACCTCGCTACGGTCATGCTATCTACGCTCTCAAAAAGACTAGACCAGTGACAGCGGGACTCAGTCCACCTCAAGCTCCTCTTCGGGATCCTCCTCGGGGTCCTCCTCTGGGTCCTCCTCTGGATCCTCCTCATCTGTGTCCATGGCATCGCCCTCCTCGTGACCATCGATCTCGGAACGTCCTGGGGACGGCATCTCCTGCAGTGGGTCGGGGTCGATCACCTCGCCACCATACTCGGCCGGCTGCAGCAAGATCGGGTCGTCCTCCATGGGAATCGGGGAGTCTCTCTGAGGTCCCTCGAAGCCATACAGGCCCTCTCTAAACCAGCCTCGTATCTATGGGGTACAAGATAAGGTCCACCCTGATCTACTAACACAGTAGTCACATGCCTATGCCACAGAGTGGCGTGCATATCAAAATGGAGGGTGATCTCAGTGTTCATCTGTACTGGCAGTCCAAAAAGCATCGGCGGTGCAGCCATCATGGGTGACCTGGATCTGTAAAAGAAGGGCAACCACCGCCCGTGAGTCGAAACTCAGCAAGCTCACCACTAATCCTAACGTAGGTTAGCGCATACTAACGGGGTCGGTCCTATCCAGCGGACTAGGTTCACGGTCCAGGGCTCGGTCACTCTCAGTTTCATCGGTACTAGAACCCTCAACACGAAAATAGACAGGCAAGGCATATCGATACGATTCACAAGATATAGGCAGGCAATAACAGCAGTCAATCACAGTGCCATATGCAATGAATCAGGTCTCAGTCGGCCATGTCGGCTCCCAGTGGAACATGCCCGTCTATCACTCCAATTCCCAACAGGGCTCATTCTCAGTGCCACACAGCAAGCGCCACACTACGTCTCGAACGCCTTACGCTGGCCTCCCTTTTCTCTCCAATTCCCATCAGGGCACATTCTCAGCCATTCGGCAAATACCACACTGCGTCTCGAACGCCTTACGTTGGTCTCCCTTTTCTCTCCATTTCCCCTCTGGGCCCCTTTCTCACGTCACAACTCTGGTGGCCTTGGGGTCTCCTCAAGGCACGAAAATTGGAAGGAACAAGGGCAAGGGACTCACCTAGGCAACGGGTGGGCTGGTCGGAGCCGACGTGGCCGTGCGACGACGACGACGACGACGGGCGGACGTCGGGCTGACCGAGAGAAAAGGGAGAGAGTGAGATCGAGGTCGGCTTCCATGGTGGCCTTCGTGGCCATGGGAACGGAGAGGAGAAGAGGTAAGGGGCTTACCGTGGCGACGAGAGGCCGACGGTGGCCGAGGACGACGGCAACTTCACGGCGGCGGACGAAGCTCACGGGCGGCCGGCTTGGGCGGACGGCGACGGCACCGAGAGAGGGAGAGGGAGATGAGGAGTCTTCGGCCGAAAGAAAATGGGAGGGGAGGAGAGAGAATGAGAGTTTATAATATGGAAAAGACAAAATGGTGAGTAGTGGAGTGGTTGATGGGAAATGTGATTGAGTGAGACTTGAGTTGATTGATGTGCATGGGGAATTGTGCCATGACTTGATTGATTTGATTGACATATGATTGATTGATGTGACATCTGATTTGACTTGCCTCGATTTGCGTGCCAAATGCACCGATCGGTCCCGAGCGCGAACAGATTTTGGACTGGATTTCGTGTCGGTCTATGGAATCTACTCTCAAAAATCCTAATTTAGTCTCATTCTAAGGTCTGAGCATTTACCGGGGGTATTTCGGCAATTTTTCCATTCACGCCTTGCTTCTCGACGTGCACCGGCTGTCTGACCTTCGGTCGACATTTCTGAAACTCATTTCATTTCTTCATTGTGTTTGTCTTGCTGATTCGATTGTCCAATGTCGGATTTCATTTTGTGGTCAATTTCATTAAATACCGACTCTGCCTCAGTCTCAGACCAACGGGCGGCTGATTGGGAAAAATTCCCAGATAGCCTTTCCCCTTCGGTTGGTCAGCTCAGGGTAGCTAATCCTGAGTGAGCGTCGACCAGAGTGTATTAACGAAGCATGTCCATTCATTTAGAAATTCTGACAATTGGGTCGAATTTTCAGACTGTCACAATTCTTCCCTTCTTATAAAAATTTCGTCCTCGAAATTTACAGTCTATGAGTTCTTACTCCAAAAATCAAAATTACACTTGCTCATTCAAATAGGTGGGGATATTTCCTCTTCATCTCGTCTTCACTTTCCCAGGTAGCTCCTTCGGTTCCATGGTGTTCCCAGATGACTTTGACCAGTGGAATCGTCTTGTTCCTGAGTACTTGCTCCTTACGATCTTCAATCCTCACTGGCCTTCCACGTAGGAGACGCGGTCATCCATTTCAATGACTTCATGATCGAGTATATGGCCAGGGTCTGGCTCATACTTCCTCAGCAACGATACATGAAAACACGTTATGAATCTGTGACAAGTTCGGCGGTAGTGCCAGACGATAAGCCAATGTCCCGATCTTCTCCAGTATCTCGAATGGCCCAACGAATCTAGGACTCAGCTTTCCCTTCTTGCCAAACCGAGATAATCCTCGCATCGGCGACACCTTCAGAAAAAACATGCTCTCCAACTTGAAATTCCAATGGCTTACGTCTCTTGTCTGCGTAGCTCTTCTGTCTACTCTGGGCGGTCCTCAGTCTGTCCTTGATCACCTTGACTGCCTCTACTGATTGTTGCACCAATTCTGGGCCTGTTATACTTTTGTGACAGTCTGAAAATTCGACCCAATTGTCAGACTTTCTAAATGAATGGAAATACTTCATTAATACACTCTAGTCGACGCTCACTCAGGATTAGCTACCATGAGCTGACCAACCGAAGGGGAAAGGCTATCTGGGAATTTTTCCCAATCAGCCGCCCGTTGGCCTGAGATTGAGACGGAGTCGGTATTTAGTGAAATTGACCACAAAATGAAATCTGGCAATGGACAATCGGATCAGTAGGATAAACACAATGAAGAAATGAAGTCAGTTTCAGAAATGTTGACTGAAGGTCGGACAGCCGGTGCGCGTCGAGAAGCAAGACGTGAATAGAAATTTTACCGAAATGCCCCCGGTAGATGCTCAGACCTTAGAATGAGACTAATTAGGATTTTTGAGAGTAGATTCGACAGACCGACACCAAACCCAGTCCAAAATTCGTTCGCGCTCGGGACCCGATCGGTGCATTTGGCACGCAAATCGAGGCAAGTCAAATCAGGTGTCACATCAACCAGATGTCACATCAATCAATCAATCAAATCATCGCGTCATGGCACAATTTCCAAGGTTGTCAATCAATCACATCAAAGGTCAAATTTCCCCAATACCTAACCCCACTATAATCTTTTCCCTCTTTGTTTATTACCTTATAAACTCTCATTCTCTCTCCTCCCCTCCCATTTTTCGGCCGAAACTCCTTGCCTCTCTCTCTCCCTCTCGTGAACTCTCTCTCTCGGCCTCTCGCCCGTCGCCGCCGTGGAACGCCCAACGCCGCCGTCGTCCGCCACCGTCCAAGCTCCGCGGCCACCACCAGCCTTGTCCTCCTTCCGGTAAGCCTCTTGCTATCCCTTTCCGTCACTTTCAAGGCTGGACCCTCCCGGTTGGAGCCTCCCTTCGCCCCGCTCCTCCTCTCGTCGTCGTCGTCGTGCCTCACCGGAGGAGGTCGAGCCATTCCGGCTTGCTCCGCCACACCAGCAGCTCCTCTAACACCTTGAACCGACTCGTATAGGCCTTAGGAACCTCGGAGGGACGCCGGAACAGCCGTGAGCCGCCGCCTACTCCCCGCGCTCGCGAAACGCCGAACCAGCCGCCGGTGACTCCTCCGCCTTCGTCGTCATCTTCGGCCCATTCTAGGTAAGCAACCCACTAATCTTGACTTAGGCTAGTTGTATGCTTATGTGGTAGGTTGCATTAGTTGCTAAATGTGGTGATTAGTGGGTAATGTGCATAATTAAATATGTTGGGCTTGGACTAAGCTTATGTGGGAGATGGGCCGAACGTGTGGGCTGCTTGGAAAGAGAGATTGGGCCTTGAAACTTAATCTAATGGGCTGAAATTAGTGTAATAAGCGTGTGGACTAATGGGCCTAAGGTTTATAATGGGCTTGGGATTCTAAATTTTAAGCTATTCGGGCCTAAATAAAACTAATTGGACCCATTTTGTAATGGTGGGCCTATTTGGACGAAAATGGGTATTAATGGGCCCATCTTATAATTTCAAATGTTAATTTATGAAGCCCATTAATGTACATGGGCCTAGGATGACTAAATGGGCCTAAAATGGGCTAAATGGGCTTAATTGGTTAACTCTTAAAAAATGGGCTTGGGCCCTACACGAATTAATTCTAATTGGGCCTCAATTTCATGATGGACTTAGGATTTAATTAATGGGCCCAAGTTTGGTTAATGGGCCTTAGGATCTAAATGGGCCTTACTAATTTTAATTAGCCCAACCTAATCTAATGGGCCTAACCTACTTCATTCAACCTTGAACCTTAATGGGCCCAACTTGACTAATGGGCTTTAAACCTTATAATGGGCCGACTTACCTTAGTGGACATAGTTTCCTTCTTGGGCCTTGGGCCTTGGTCTGGGCTTTAGGCCCGCTTGACTATGAATCCTCTAATTGGGCCCTGAACCAACTTAGCCTAATTCATTTACAACCGAAGGATTGTTTAACTATTAAATCACTAGTCGTGGGTTATTAACTCCCAGGGGACTAACATGGGTGTTTGGGCTAGGCCGAGCTGTCGAATCCGCGAAGATGAGAGTCCAACTGTTATGGGTCTGACCCGAGGATTAATGAGTGATATCCTATCGAATCTGTCTGACTGAGAAATTGTGCGTGGGCCCTTTGATTTTCTTATGGCTTGGCTTGTTGTGCACGTGAAAGTATGGTGGTTGCTTGATGCGTTCTATACTTGTGCATATATGCCATATCATGCATGCTCTATGTTTGATTTGCTGATTGCAATCCCGTGGCCCCGCATACATTGAGAGCATGGCATGAGTCACCGGAGCTGTGACGCGAGAATGTGCCCAGAGGGGAAGTGGAGAGAAAAGGGAGACCAATGTAAGGCGTTGAGACGCATTGTGGTGATTGCCGTATGGCTCTGTTGGGTGAGCCCTGATGGGATTTGGAGTGACAGATGGGCATGGTCTATTGGGACCCGTTATGGCCGGTTGAGGCCTGAGTATGATCCATTGGGATCCGACATGGCCGGTTGAGGCCTGTAGCATTGCATATGGCATCTGATTGACATCTTGTGCCCGTCTGTATGATTTGATCTGTGTTGTGATAATTTGTACGCGTGTTAGCCATGTTGGGGGTCTGGTGCCGAGGGGACTGAGAGTGTCTGAACCCTGGACCGTGAACCTAGTCCATTGGATAGGACCGACCCTACTAGTATACGCTACCCTACGTTAGGATTAGTGGTGAGCTTATTGAGTTTCGACTCACGGGCGGTGGTTGCCCTTCTTTTACAGATCCAGGTCACCCATGATGGCTGCACCGCCGATGCTTTTTGGACTGCCAGTACAGATGGATACCGAGATCACCCTCCATTTTGATATGCACGCCACTCTGTGGCATAGGCATGTGACCACTGTGTTGGTAGATCAGGGTGGACCTTATCTGTA
>JAGVVM010019841.1:0-67098 GCA_019149425.1 Psidium friedrichsthalianum
TAAAGTAAAATCATCCTTTGGCTGGCTTTATTCAAGTCTCAGTAATCGACGTAGATTCGGATTGTGTCGTCTTTCTTCATCACTGGCACGATGTTGGCGATCCAATCGGTATACGGGATCACTTCTATGAACCCCACCTTAAGAAGTTTCATCACTTCCTCCTCAATTTTCTTGGAAAGTTCAGACTTCGTTCGCCTGAGCCTTTGTTTTTTTGGCGGGATGTTAGGGTCAGTGGGCAGTACGTGCTCCACAATGTTGGGGTTAAGGCCGGGCATGTCTGCATACGACCAAGCAAAGACATCTTGGTATTCCCTGAGAAGTTCAGTCATTCGGATAGCTTCAGAGGGTGACAAGGACTCCCCAATCTTCACTTCTCTGACATTCTGTGAGTCGCCTAAGTTCACTACCACTACCTCTTCTGCTGTTAGGGGTCTAAACTCTTCGTACCGACTCTAAGCTCTCTGAATATCCACAAAGTTCCTATCCTCTTCATCAATACTGCATGAGTAGTCTCCTTGATGGTCCGAGTCACATAGTAACCTATTGTGCATGCTTGGAATGATATGCCTAAAATGTCATGAGAATGGTTAGTCCATTTCGACAAGCAATCGTGATGCATGATTTTCAAAAATCTTTTTAAACAAAAGAAGGCACAAAAGGAGAGCTGGTCCTCATATCCTCGGACATCGTTGCCTTCTGAGTCCATTTGAAAACTAGGAAGCGTGCGGGAATCCAGACCTCAAATCTTCGAGAATCGAAGATAAGCATCATCATTGGGCTGGTTTGGAATGTTCCCGCATGTCCTTAATAAAAACGTGCACATGCATTTTATTGAATTTCACTGATAAGGCCGCATTACAAGGCAACCATTTGGACCAACGGCTCGAGATCCAAAGGTATCTTCTTGGAGAAAAAAAAAAGGAGGCAAACGAAATGCAACAACTGAATTGAAATTGCGGATAAAGAAATGCTGTAAGAAGCAGAAGAAGAGCCTCTTTACTCATGTAGCTCGGCGTCAGTGTCAAGCCACTCCACAATAGCGTTCACGGAATCTTTAAAGAGGGAGTCAGGTATATCAGGATCGGCTGTAGCTTGGATATCCTCATCTGCCAACCATTTGGGATACTTAGAGAAAAACTGATTGAGGGAGTGTCGAACATCTTCGCTTTGCCTTTCCAAATACTAGATCCCACAAATGAGCTGATCCTGCTTCCTCTACCCCTTGGGCCTCGGCCTCGGCTTCCACTGCCTCTTCTCGAAGTGAAATCACAGTAAGTTTTTCCTATATAACCTAAACCAGTTCGGTGTTCATTAGAGCTCAGCTGAAGGGGTTGGCGAATTCCCTGGCAGTGCTTCCCCATCCCATCCCAGGGACAAAACCATGGACCAATAGCATTCTCCCAGGTGCGAGAGTATAGCTTGACAGTGCGGGATTCCCTATTTTAGTCCCAGGGTGTGCGCACAAAGCCACAAGGTCAAGGGAGTGGTAGCTTGACTCCTCTTTGGATTCGGGCTCTATATAAGGCACAGCACTCTTCTGATAGGACGCGAGGTCTGTCTCACCATGCACTGTTATCACCTTGTCGTTTACCACAAATCGGACCTTCTGGTGCAAGCTCGAAGGTACAGCGCCGGCTGTATGGATCCACGGCATTCCGAGTAGTAGGCCGAAAGCACTAGGAAGGTCTATAACTTGAAAATCAATGGAGAACTTGACTGGCCCAATGAACACATCCAGTTCAATCTCTCCGACGACGATTTTCTTCATTCCATCGAAAGCTCGAATGGTCGCCCTAGAGGTGCGAATCAACTCTTCATTAACGCCTAAACTTCTTAGCGTGGCCAAAGGGCATATATTAAAGGCCGACTTATTGTCCACCAACACATGGGACACCTGCTTATCGTGGCTCATCACTGATATGTACAAGGCCTTATTGTGAGCCCACCCATCCATGGGAAAATCTTCATCCGAGAAGGCGATTTGATCCTTTAATGGGATGGCGCTAACGAAGTTCTCCAACTGTATTTCGTTAATCGTCTCAGGTACGTATACCTCATTCAGGACCCTCATCAGCGCATTCTTATGCTTTTCTAAGTTCACGAACAGATCCAGTAGTGAGATCTGGGCCGGCATTTTTCGCAACTACTCTATCACTTCAAATTCGCTCATTTTGATGATGGTTAACAGCTTTTCGGCATCTTCTTTAGTTACGTCTCTCTTCTCGGTCTCTCCCTCCCTGGGTGCATAACACCTTCCTGATCTCATCACTACATCTATTTCGCTCGTCCCGTAGTCCCAATGAACTGCTTTAGGATCGTACTCTTCCACTGGAGGGATTTTTATCACAACCGACCTAACACCCTCAGCCTCTCCTTTAGGGTCATCATTCGCCTCCTCATTAGAGATGCTGATTGTAAGTGGCTTGACTACGTAATCATCCCCTTTTTCCCAATTGTCAACCTTGTCTAGGTCAATTACAAAAGCTTCTATAGTCTCAATCATCCCAATGAGGTCATCCAAGTCTTCAGAATTGTACCCACATCTGGGTTCAGCATGAGCCGTCTTATCAGGTCTATCGGAGGGTGGTGCATTGGGCCCTCTAGCATCCTTACTCTTCAGCCTTCCGTTAGCGAGTCCCCATTCAACTCCCTCGCCTACCCGCAGCAGGTGCGAGAACGAGTCGTAGGTGGTCACGACCATGTGTTGGAAGAGCTCGTACGGGAGGGTTCTCAGAAAGTACCCGATTAGCTCCTCCCCAATCAACGAAGGATTTATTTGTGAGGCACGCAACCTCCATCTATGCGCGTAAGTCTGGAATCGCTCTTCACTTCGTTTGACCATCTGAAGGAGGCCAGCTCGGGTGGGGGCACCTCCAATGCCGGATCCGCACTCGTTCATTCGTTCCTTCAACTTACCGACCATGGTTGCCAATTCCCCCAGTCGCTTCTCTATTGCAGTCAACCTATGACCTTGGTTTTCGACCCTTGTGTGTAGCTCCAGTGAAAGTGCGTGGCTCATGACCCGCGCTTGACTCACTTCTCTTGACCGCTGGAGCAAACCTAACAACTTTTCGGAGGCGAAGTTCAGCTTTCTCTCGATGTTACCAAAGTGTTCTGCGACGCTTGATCCACTTAATGGGTCAGCTTCTTTCTCATTTGTCACAATAGAGATGATTTCATACATTATCTCCAAGGAGTCTTTCTCGGAAGGACCCTTTTTTGGCACCTCCTCTATGTCGTCCATGCCTCTCCACCGGTCGGGCACTATTTCTTCTGCCTTTTCGAAGAAACGTGGTGGGATTGAATATAGAACTCTATAGTTGTAGCCTCCGCTATCCTGCCCCAGGGTATCCACGATTTCTCCTCTCCTGCGGGCTTCATGAACAAATCTCTTGTCTGCATGGCGTGCCTTTGTTACTCTAAGCTCCTCTTCATCTAACTCCTCCTCTCCGGATATCATACCCACTACCTGGTGGTCCGGGAGTAGGTTTTGCTGTACATTTGGCTCCGTTTTATCGAACTGAAGAATGTGATTGTCAATGAGGGCCTGAACCTTGAACTTCAAGGTGACACAATTGTCAACATTGTGGCCTTTCTCTCCCATGTGGTAGACACATGATTGGCTTGGATCATAACCGGAAATCTCGAAGGATTTAATCTCGGTGGCTCCTTGGCGACTAGCCTCCCTTCCAACAGCATTGGGAGCAGCTTGGATAGTGGCCTAGGGAGCGGAGTGAACTGCTTGGGAGGCGGCTTCCTTTTCTGAGGTTGAGGCGGCTTCGGTGTCGACCATGACGAGCTTCCTTGTGCCATGGTGGAGTTGGAGAACTGCTTTGGTGTGATAGATTAGGCACGAAAGCCACGTCGACGATGGGCTCTCTTTCCTTCCTAGGTGGATACTGGCGTCTCGTTACAGTCTCAGGAGCCTTTCTCTCTCTCATAGCCCATTCAAGTCTTTCGGCAACCTTTATGAGGTGTACGAATGTCTGGCACCCAGAAGTGTTCAGTCTGTCGAAGTACTCATACGGGAGTGCCTTCAGAAACAGGTCGACGAGCTCGTCTTCAGGGATTGATGGCTTAACTTGCGTAGCCAAAGCCCGCCACCTTTGAGCATAGTTACGAATGGCTTCATTTTTTCCTTTTACCATCCTCAGCAATTCTTCCCTAGTAGGGGCCGTCGCAGTATTGAATTTATACTGGTGCAAGAAGTCCTCGGCTAAATCTTCCCAACCGTCATAATCTTCTAGATCCAACTCAATGAACCATGCTAGAGCAGCACCTGCCAGACTCTCCTGGAACGTGTTCATCAATAACGGAACATAATCGGAATAATGCGCCATCTTACGCAAGTAGTACTTCAGATGAGCTCGGGGGCAGCCTGTCCCATTGTATTTTCTGACGAACTCGGGCTCTTTGTAATAGGGCGGAACTTCCACCTTAGCGAAGGGGGATATCTTGTCGAAACGGGCCAGTTCATATCCCTGGCTACTAAGGCATTCCTCAATCTTTGCGAGCCTTCTCGCACCCTCCTCTGCTTTGCTCACAGGCTTTTCTTTCTTTTCAGTATCGAGGTCGATGACCACGGGCGGGGATTCAGGTGACGGCTCGACATTCGGCACCTTTCTTGGAATGTGCACTTCCCCTGGGGCTTGAGCCACGCTCGAAGGGTTGGATGACGACGGGTGAGTAGCTTGGGCCGGATCAGCTGGCGGGGTAGTCTTTGCCTGGGCTTCCATCATCATAGCTTTCATTTCTGCCAGCATCGTGGCCATGGTTGTCATCTGCGTCTCGAGGTTAACTACCCTGGGGCTCAATTCCTCGCGTTCCATTCTTGTCCTGAGACGGGTTCTGATACGGCTACGTGGCACTTCCGTGATCAATGGGTACCTGAAAAGAGAATTTATACAAATGAGTATGATGGATGAAAATGACGAGTCGGTCCATGACAACCCTCTATACCCAAGAAACGGAGCAAACATGATCAAAAGATTAATTCGAACAAATTCCAATTTCGTCAGCTTTTACGAGAAAATTCATATCAATTCTTATAGAATTTGAAAAAGTGCCAAATTTTGCCAGCTGATAATTAAGACAATTAGGAACAATTTTCATTTTTTGAGATTGGGAAGATTCCTCATGGATTAGTACAGTTTAATACTTCTTTCTAAAAATTTTCCTCAGAAAACTGATTTGTCCGGTTTTTACTTTGAGGATAAATGGCTCATCAAAAATGCGAATTGATGCCCAAAAATTTCCAGTCCACTAATTAAAAGCCCATTCTACAACTTTCATGTTTTGATTTTTCTCAAAAGAGCACGTTTTCTAGTGAGAAACGGAGAAACAAAAGTGAAGTCAGGAAAATTCCAGAATCCAGACAGTTTTTCTTTCACCTTAAATTCGGTAATAAATGGAAAATGCATTGAATTGATTCAAAAAAATTTTTGAGTGATGAATTAGGGTCTTGTGAATATTTTCTGTGAAGACTCTATGGGTCAATTAAAATCATAGAATTTAATAAAAATTATGCAATACCAGAAAGTCAAGTTTGAACAGTAACCTTTATTACAAGAAAAGCTCATAAAGTCACGAAAATGTAATTAAACATGGAACAAGAATCCTAAACATGGCAAATCAAGCTGTTTTTCTTTTCTTTGTGGCGACGCGATCTATAGACGAACGGGCCTCCAACTCCTTCCGAAGTCGTGCATTCTCCTTAGCCAAAGTCTCCATTTGTTTCTTCGCCTTTTGCGCCTTCTTTGCATAGGTCTCGATCTCGGCTTGACGGGTAGGCTTCACAATCACCAACGGAACTTCGGAAGCATGTGAGTTGGTATTACATGGTGCTTAATATACCGGGCCTTCGCATGATAACGTCTTTCCTTTCCCTCGAGCTCCTCCTTGGGTAGTGATAGTGAGCGAGTCTTGGACTTGAGCCAAGTTTGGTCAAGATGCTTGATCTCGGTTCTATAATTCTCGGCTGCAACGAATTCAACTTGAAAAGTGTCTGGCCCCAAAGGTGGTGGAATATCCTGTAAAACTCCATATTGCCGTACCACACGGAGAGGATGATACCGCGTCACGCCGGTAATACCCAAAAGAAGTATAGGCTCCTGCTCACCATGGTACAAACGAGCCTTAGAGACTTGAAACCATATAGCTCGCCATAGAAAAACCTTGGGACTCGGATCTTTAAACAAATCAATCCACTCGGAATAAGACAATCTAGCAATATTTTTTTGCAACTCTTGAAATTTTGCAATTGGGTTTTCCTCTTGACTTACCCGTGGAATAATCATTCTTGATCCAAACTTAGCATAATGAGAGAAAAACCACATTTGCAAAAGTTCAACCGGAGCATGAAATGTTTTGTCCTTGTTTTGCTTAAAACGAGTCAGGGATATAAAAGTCTCGGCTAGGATAGCATTAGTAAAGTTCATTCCACTACAAACTTGCCTAGCTATCCAAGCCATAGATGGACTAATAAAATTCTTTTGGAGCAGAAAGATCACAAGTCCGAAGAAAGCTAGAATGAAGATCCTACTTTGCAAGTGTGAATTGCTCTCATAAAAAAGTTCAATGAGGAATGAGAAAGGGCACATATGACAATTTTCTTTTAAAATTTTCCTCATTTTATTTTCGCTAATTTTCAAAAACTCAGCAAAAATAACAATTGGATCCATTCCCACACAAGGGCGAATTAAATCAATACTCAAAGGTTTTCCAATGGCAAGGCTATATTCTTCCAAAGTCGGAGTGAGCTCGTGCTTACCTAGAATGAAAGTAGCGGTATATGGGCACCAGAAATGTGCAAGCGCCTGCATGACTCCAGTCTGTAATCCGATGTCCAAAAGTGGCAACATATGACCCATACGACTAAGGGCATAAGTCCGTGCATCAATGCTCAAACGGCCCCACATCTGCTTCAACTCGGCCTTCGAAATGTACACGAAACGGATATCGATGTGTCCCATTGTCTATAGATCACGCGCCACAATCCTAAGTGTCATGGACCGACCCAAACAATAATATAAGACAAGATGAAGTTCAGAAGCATACTTTACTGTGGGATAGGAAAATAAACAATCACATAGACATGCACATGACTCGTGGGTTAACCTTATTCTAACTATCCTAAAGGCCCACAAATTGAAGCGAAAGACTTACGGCAAGGCGACAATCTCGCGCGCATAATCAAGATTAGCCGTGATCTCACGACATAACCAAGATTAGCGGAGCCTTTCCACTTCGGCTGCTCGAGTTAAAAATTATAACCCCCGCTTTGGTAATCTTACCGAGCCTAAGGCCTAACTTTTAAAACTCATTTTTGAAAAGAGGTTCAAGATTGAATCTGGACTAACTTTCAACGTGATCTCACGTCAAACGCTAGAACCAAATCACAATACAATCCTAAAACTAGTGGCCCAGGTCCGGCCATGGGACGTATGTGATGTAGTGCTAAAACAATTAATCATGCACAATAGTTAAATTCAAGCAGCGCTTCAGAATGTGCAAAATTAAATAAATAATTTCAACACCAATATGCAAAATAAAGGGTTAGCAAACAAACTCCACCCATTATAACTCCATGTCTGTCAAAACATATAACACCTATAGGATGAGTTCCAAGCAAGATGCCGAAAGCAAATTCCATGAAATTTTCATTGGCCTAAGTCCACTAAAGCTTTTAAAATTTCGAAAAAATTCAAGTACTCCAATTAGTGCATTCTTTTTTTGAAAATTCAAAAATTCCAGTCCCCAGCGGAGTCGCCAAGCTGTCGCGACCTAAAAATTTCGATTGGTGAAAATTTTCAAGTTAATGGATTATCAGGTTAATTAGATTAACTAACCTAATACGGACTCTCCCAAGCCCTACCGAATCGCAACTTTGATTTTTTTTATCACATGATTTTAGAATTTGGAGTCGTCACTAATCATTTTTTGGTAGGTCGATTAGAAACCTAAGTAAATTAGCGGGAGAACTAAATTACTTCTACGAACCAGAGATTATGAGTTCGGGGACTTAGGTTACACTAGTTAATTAAAACTAATGCCCTTTCGTACCAAGTCCCCGATCTCATAATTTCTGGTTGCAGAATAATTTAGTTCTCCCGCTAATTTACTTAGGTTTCTAATCGACCTACCAAAAAATGATTAGTGGCGACTCCAAATAAAAAATCTTTGCATGAAAAGAACTTAAGTTGCGATTCGGTAGGACTTGGGAGAGTCCGAATTAGGTTAGTCAATTAACCTGATAATCCGTTCACCCGATTTTGACCGATCGAAATTTTTAGGTCGTGACAGCTTGGCGACTCCGCTGGGGACTGGTTTTTTGGAATTTTCGAAAGAATAAAGCACTAATTGGAGTACTTGAATTTTTTTCAAAATTTAAAAAGCCTTAGTGGACTTAGGCCAGAAAAATTTCGTGAAAATCCATTTGGTTTGAGAATTGGTTGGATTCTAATTTTTAGGTGTTAAATGGTTTTGCAGAATGGGAGTTATAAGGGGTGGAGTGTTTGGCTAACCCTTTGTTTTGCAGGTTTGGTGTGTGAAACTTGTCATTTAATTTTGCAATTATGAAGCGGTGTTTGCATTTAATTGTTGTGCATGATTAATTGCTTTAGCACTACATCACACACGTCCCGTGGCCGGACCTGGGCCACTAGTTTTAGGATGGTATTGTGATTTGGTTCTAGCGTTCGCCGTGAGATCACGTCGAAAGTTAGTCCAGATTCAATCCCGAACTCTTTTCAAAAATGAGTTTTAAAAGTTAGGCCTCAGGCTCGGTAAGATTACCAAAGCGGGGTTTTAATTTTTAACTCGAGTAGCCGAAGTGAAAAGGCCCGGCTAATCCTGGTTATGTCGTGGGATCACGGCTAATCTTGATTATGTGCGCGAGATTGTCGCCTTGCCGTAAGTCTTTCGCTTCAATTTGTGGGCCTTTAGGATAGTTAGAATAAGGTTAACCCACGAGTCATGTGCATGTCCATGTGATTGTTTATTTTCCTATCCCACGGTAAAGTATGCTTCTGAACTTCATCTTGTCTTATATTATTGTTTGGGTCGGTCCATGACACTTAGGATTGTGGCGCGTGATCTATAGACAATGGGACACATCGATATCCGTTTCGTGTACATTCCGAAGGCCGAGTTGAAGCAGATGTGGGGCCGTTTGAGCATTGATGCACGGACCTATGCCCTTAGCCGTATGGGTCATATGTTGCCACTTTTGGATATCGGATTACAGACTGGGGTCATGCAGGCGCTTGCACATTTCTGGTGCCCATATACCGCTACTTTCATTCTAGGTAAGCACGAGCTCACTCCGACTTTGGAAGAGTATAGCCTTGCCATTGGAAAACCTTTGAGTATTGATTTAATTCGCCCTTGTGTGGGAATGGATCCAATTGTCATTTTTGCTGAGTTTTTGAAAATTAGCGAAAATAAAATGAGGAAAATTTTAAAAGAAAACTGTCATATGTGCCCTTTCTCATTCCTCATTGAACTTTTTTATGAGAGCAATTCACACTTGCAAAGTAGGATCTTCATTCTAGCTTTCTTCGGACTTGTGATCTTTCCGCTCCAAAAGAATTTTATTAGTCCATCTATGGCTTGGATAGCTAGGCAAGTTTGCAGTGGAATGAACTTTACTAATGCTATCCTAGCCGAGACTTTTATATCCCTGACTCGTTTTAAGCAAAACAAGGACAAAACATTTCATGCTCCGGTTGAACTTTTGCAAATGTGGTTTTTCTCTCATTATGCTAAGTTTGGCTCAAGAATGATTATTCCACGGGTAAGTCAAGAGGAAAACCCAATTGCAAAATTTCAAGAGTTGCAAAAAAATATTGCTAGATTGTCTTATTCCGAGTGGATTGATTTATTTAAAGATCCGAGTCCCAAGGTTTTTCTATGGCAAGCTATATGGTTTCAAGTCTCTAAGGCTCGTTTGTACCATGGTGAGCGAGGAGCCTATACTTCTTTTGGGTATTACCGGCGTGACGCGGTATCATCCTCTCCGTGTGGTACGGCAATATGGAGTTTTACAGGATATTCCACCACCTTTGGGGCCAAACACTTTTCAAGTTGAATTCGTTGCAGCCGAGAATTATAGAACCGAGATCAAGCATCTTGACCAAACTTGGCTCAAGTCCAAGACTCGCTCACTATCACTACCCAAGGAGGAGCTCGAGGGAAAGGAAAGACGTTATCATGCGAAGGCCCGGTATATTAAGCACCATGTGATACCAACTCACATGCTTCCGAAGTTCCGTTGGTGATTGTGAAGCCCACCCGTCAAGCCGAGATCGAGACCTATGCAAAGAAGGCGCAAAAGGCGAAGAAACAAATGGAGACTTTGGCTAAGGAGAATGCACGACTTCGGAAAGAGTTGGAGGCCCATTCGTCTATAGATCGCGTCGCCACAAAGAAAAGAAAAACAGCTTGATTTGCCATGTTTAGGATTCTTGTTCCATGTTTAATTGCATTTTCGTGACTTTATGAGCTTTTCTTGTAATAAAGGTTACTGTTCAGACTTGACTTTCTGGTATTGCATAATTTTTATTGAATTCTATGATTTTAATTGACCCATAGAGTCTTCACAGAAAATATTCACAAGACCCTAATTCATCACTCAAAAATTTTTTGAATCAATTCAATGCATTTTCCATTTATTACCGAATTTAAGGTGAAAGAAAAACTGTCTGGATTCTGGAATTTTCCTGACTTCACTTTTGTTTCTCCGTTTATCACTAGAAAACGTGCTCTTTTGAGAAAAATCAAAACATGAAAGTTGTAGAATGGGCTTTTAATTAGTGGACTGGAAATTTTTGGGCATCAATTCGCATTTTTGATGACCCATTTATCCTCAAAGTAAAAACCGGACAAATCAGTTTTCTGAGGAAAATTTTTAGAAAGAAGTATTAAACTGTACTAATCCATGAGGAATCTTCCCAATCTCAAAAAATGAAAATTGTTCATCATTGTCTTAATTATCAGCTGGCAAAGTTTGGCACTTTTTCAAATTCTATGAGAATTGATACGAATTTTCTCGTAAAAGCTGACGAAATCGAATTTGTTCGAATTAATCTTTTGATCATGTTGGCTCCGTTTCTTGGGTCTAGAGGGTTGTCATGGACCGACTCGTCATTTTCATCCATCATACTCATTTGTATAAATTCTCTTTTCAGGTACCCATTGATCACGGAAGTGCCACGCAGCCGTATCAGAACCCGTCTCAGGACAAGAATGGAACGCGAGGAATTGAGCCCCAGGGTAGTTAACCTTGAGACGCAGATGACAACCATGGCCACGATGCTGGCAGAAATGAAAGCTATGATGATGGAAGCCCAGGCAAAGACTACCCGCCAGCTGATCCGGCCCAAGCTACTCACCCGTCGTCATCCAACC
Organism: Psidium friedrichsthalianum; assembly: GCA_019149425.1. Lineage (NCBI taxonomy): Eukaryota > Viridiplantae > Streptophyta > Magnoliopsida > Myrtales > Myrtaceae > Psidium > Psidium friedrichsthalianum. The sequence goes on from JAGVVM010019841.1 coordinate 11,407, forward strand.
CTTCGAGCGTGGCTCAAGCCCCAGGGGAAGTGCACATTCCAAGAAAGGTGCCGAATGTCGAGCCGTCACCCGAATCCCCGCCCGTGGTCATCGACCTCGATACTGAAAAGAAAGAAAAGCCTGTGAGCAAAGCAGAGGAGGGTGCGAGGAGGCTCGCAAAGATTGAGGAATGCCTTAGTAGCCAGGGATATGAACTGGCCCGTTTCGACAAGATATCCCCCTTCGCTAAGGTGGAAGTTCCGCCTGATTACAAAGAGCCCGAGTTCGTCAGAAAGTACAATGGGACAGGCTGCCCCGAGCTCATCTGAAGTACTACTTGCGCAAGATGGCGCATTATTCCGATTATGTTCCGTTATTGATGAACACGTTCCAGGAGAGTCTGGCAGGTGCTGCTCTAGCATGGTTCATTGAGTTGGATCTAGAAGATTATGACGGTTGGGAAGATTTAGCCGAGGACTTCTTGCACCAGTATAAATTCAACACCGCGACGGCTCCTACTAGGGAAGAATTGCTGAGGATGGTAAAAGGAAAAAATGAAGCCATTCGTAACTATGCTCAAAGGTGGCGGGCTTTGGCTACGCAAGTTAAGCCATCAATCCCTGAAGACGAGCTCGTCGACCTGTTTCTGAAGGCACTCCGTATGAGTACTTCGACAGACTGAACACTTCTGGGTGCCAGACATTCGTACACCTCATAAAGGTTGCCGAAAGACTTGAATGGGCTATGAGAGAGAGAAAGGCTCCTGAGACTGCAACGAGACGCCAGTATCCACCTAGGAAGGAAAGAGAGCCCACCGTCGACGTGGCTTTCGTGCCTAATCTATCGCAACCAAAGCAGTTCTCCAACTCCACCACGGCACAAGGAAGCTCGTCATGGTCGACACCGAAGCCGCCTCAACCTCAGAAAAGGAAGCCGCCTCCCAAGCAGTTCACTCCGCTCCCTAGGCCACTATCCAAGCTGCTCCCAATGCTGTTGGAAGGGAGGCTAGTCGCCAAGGAGCCACCGAGATTAAATCCTTCGAGATTTCCGGTTATGATCCAAGCCAATCATGTGTCTACCACATGGGAGAGAAAGGCCACAATGTTGACAATTGCGTCACCCTGAAGTTCAAGGTTCAGGCCCTCATTGATAATCACATCCTTCAGTTCGATAAAACGGAGCCAAATGTACAGCAAAACCCACTCCCGGACCACCAGGTAGTGGGTATGATATCCGAAGAGGAGTTAGACGAAGAGGAGTTTAGACTAACAAAGGCACGCCATGCAGACAAGAGATTTGTCCGCGAAGCCAGCAGGAGAGGAGAAATCGTGGATACCCTGGGGCAGGATAGCGGAGGCTACAACTATAGGGTTCTATATTCAATCCCACCACGTTTCTTCGAAAAGGCGGAAGAAATAGTGCCCGACCGGTGGAGAGGCATGGACGACATAGAGGAGGTGCCAAAGAAGGGGCCTTCCGAGAAAGACTCCTTTGAGACAATCGATGAAATCATCCCTATTGCGACAAATGAGAAAGAAGCGACCCATTAAGCTGGATCAAGCGTCGCAGAACGCTTCGGTAACATCGAGAGAAAGCTGAACTTCACCTCCGAAAAGTTGTTAGATTTGCTCCAGCGGTCGAGAGAAGTGAGTCAAGCGCGGGTCATGAGCGACGCACTTTCACTGGAGCTGCACACAAGGGTCGAAAACCAAGGTCGTAAGCTGACTGCAATAGAGAAGCGACTGGGGGAATTGGCAACATGGTTGGTAAGTTGAAGGAACGAATGGACGAGTGCGGATCCGGCATTGGAGGTGCCCCCACCCGAGCTGACCTCCTTCAAGTGGTCAAACGAAGCGAGGAGCGATTCCAGGCTTACGCGCATAGATGGAGGTTGCGTGCCTCACAAATAAATCCTCCGTTGACTAGGGAGGAGCTGATCGGGTACTTTCTGAGAACCCTCCCGTACGAGCTCTTCCAACACATGGCCGTGACCACCTACGACTCGTTCTCGCACCTGCTGCGGGTAGGCGAGGGAGTTGAATGGGGACTCGCCAACGGAAGGCTGAAGAGTAAGGATGCTAGAGGGCCCAATGCGCCACCCTCTGATAGACCTGATAAGACGGCTCATGCTGAACCCAGATGCGGGTACAATTCTGAAGACTTGGATGACCTCATTGGGATGATTGAGACTATAGAAGCTTTTGTAATTGACCTAGACAAGGTTGACAATTGGGAAAAAGGGATGATTGCGTAGTCAAGCCACTTACAATCAGCATCTCTAATGAGGAGGTGAATGATGGTCAGGAAGGAGAAGCTGAGGGTGTTAGGTTGGTTGTGATAAAAATCCCTCCAGTGGAAGAGTACGACCCCAAAGCGGTTCATTGGGACTACGGGACAGGCGAAATAGACGTAGTCATGAGGTCGGGGAGGTGTTATGCACCCAGAGAGGGAGAGACCGAGAAGAGAGATGTAACTAAAGAAGATGCCGAAAAGCTGTTAACCATCATCAAAAAGCGAATTTGAAGTGATAGAGCAGTTACGAAAAATTTCGGCCCAGATCTCACTACTGATCTGTTCGTGAACTCAGAAAAGCATAAGAATGCGCTGATGAGGGTCCTGAATGAGGTACATTTACCTGAGACGATTAACGAAGTGCAGCTGGAGAGCTTCGTTAGCGCCATCCTATTAAAGGATCAAATCACCTTCTCGGATGAAGACTTTTCCATGGATGGGCGGGCTCACAATAAGGCCTTGTACATATCAGTGAGGTGCCACGGTAAGCAGGTGTCCCATGTGTTATGGACAACGGATCGGCCTTCAATATATGCCCTTTGGCCACGCTAAGGAGTTTAGGCGTGAATGAAGAGTTGATTCGCACCTCTAGGGCGACCATTCGAGCTTTCGATAGAATGAAGAAAACCGTCGTCGGAGAGATTGAACTGGATGTGTTCATTGGGCTAGTCAAGTTCTCCATTGATTTTCAAGTTATGGACCTCCCCAGTGCTTTCGGCCTACTACTTGGAAGGCCGTGGATCCATACAGCCGGTGCTGTACCTTTGAGCTTGCACCAGAAGGTCCGATTTGTGGTAAATGACAAGGTGATAACAGTGCATGGTGAGACAGACCTCGCGTCCTATCAGAAGAGTGCTATGCCTTATATAGAGCCCGAATCCAAAGAGGAGTCAAGCTACCACTCCCTCGACCTTGTGGCTTTTATGCGCATACCCCCGGGGACTAAAATAGGGAATCCTACACCATCAAGCTATACGTTCGCGCCTGGGAGGATGTTATTGGTCCATGGTTTTGTCCCTAGGAGGGGATTAGGGAAGTACTGCCAGGGAATTCGCCAACCCCTTCAGCTGAGCTCTAATGAACACCGAACCAGTTTAGGTTATATAGGTAAAACTTACTGTGATTTCACTTCGAGAAGTGGCAGTGGAAGCCGAGGCCGAGGCCCAAGGGGTAGAGGAAGTAGAATCAGCTCATTTGTGGGATCTAGTGTTTGGAAAGACAAAGCGAAGATGTTCGACACTCCCCTCAATCAGTTTTTCTCTAAGTACCTCAAATGGTTGGCAGATGAGGATATCCAAGCTACAGCTGATCCTGATATACTTGACTCCCTCTTTGAAGATTCCGTGAACGCTATTGTGGAGTGGCTTGACACTGACGCCGAGCTACATGAGTAAAGAGGCTCTTCTTTTACTTCTTACAGCACTTCTTTACTCGCAATTTCAATTCAGTTGTTGCATTTCGTTTGGCTCCTCTCTTTTTAATTCCAAGAAGATACCTTTGGATCTCGAGCCGTTGGTCCAAATGGTTGCCTTGTAATGTGGCCTTATCAGTGAAATTCAATAAAATGCATGTGCACATTTTATTAAGGACGTGCGGGAACATTCCAAACCAGCCCAATGATGATGCTTATCTTCGATCCTCGAAGATTTGAGGCCTGGATTCCCGCACGCTTCCTAGTTTATCAAGCAAATTAAGAGAAGCAAAGATGTCCGAGGATATGAGGATTAGCTCTCTTATTACTTTTGTTTCTTTGGCTTTTTTTTTCAAATGGCTTTCGAAAATCATGCATGAAAACTGCTTGAAAGGGACTAATCATCTTCATGACATTTCAGGCATATCATTTCAAGCATGCATAATAGGCTATTGTGTGACTTGGATCACCAAGGAGATTACTCTTGTGGCATTGGGAAGAAGATGAAGATTTCATAGATATTCAGAGGGATTGGAATCGTTATTAAGAGTCTAAGTCCCTTACAGAAGAAAAAGCAGTGGTGGTAAATTTAGGTGATTCAGAGAACATTAGAGAAGTAAAATTAGGGAATCGCTTTCTCCTTCTGAAGCAGCTCGAATGACTAAGTTCCTCAAGGAATACCAAGACATCTTTGCTTGGTCGTATGCAGATATGCCTGGCCTCGACCCTAGCATTGTCGAACATGCATTGCCCACTGATCCTAGTTTCCCACCTAAGAAGCAAAGGCTTAGGCGAACCAAACCTGAGCTTTCTAAGAAGATCGAGGAGGAAGTAATGAAACTTCTCAAGGTGGGATTCATAGAAGCAATCTCCTATGCCGACGGGATAGCTAACATTGTACCGGTGATAAAGAAAGATGGTAAAGTCCGCATCTGCATAGATTATCGGGACTTAAACAAGGCTAGTCCAAAAGATAACTTCCCTTTGCCACATATTGATGTGCTAGTCGATAGCATAGCTGGATTCGGATTGTTTTCATTTATGGATGGATTTTCAGGTACAATTAGATTCTGATGAAAGAGGAGACAAGACAAAGATCTTATTCATATACCATAGGGGACCTTCTATTATAGGGTCATGCCTTTCGGGTTGAAGAATGTTAGAGCGATATACCAAAGGGTCATGGTCGCTCTATTCCACGACATGATGCATAAGAAAATCGAGATGTACGTAGATGATATGATTGCCAAGTCTAGGCTAGGAGAAGACCATGTTCTAGTGCTAAGAAAGTTGTTCGAACGTCTACGAAAATATAAGCTAAGGCTGAACCCCAATAAGTGCATATTCGAGGCAAGATTTAGAAAGCTTTTGGGATTTGTGGTTAGCAGTCATGGCATCGAGGTTAACCCTTTCAAGATTAAAGCTATACGGGATATCAGTACCCCAACCTCAGTAAGGGAAGTGAGAAGCCTATTGGGGCGGTTAAACTACATTGCCAGATTTATATTTAGTTTTCTGATGTGGCAAAACTATTCTTCAAGCTCCTCAAGAAGGATGCCATAGTCATCTGGGATTCAGAATGCCATTAGGCATTTGAGAAGATTAGGGAGTATATAATCGTGCCTCCAGTATTGGTACCACCAATCCCGGAAATCCCCTTAACTCTGTACTTGATGATCGATCAGGAATCATTAGGAGCTCTACTCGCCCAGACGAAACCGAAGAACGGAAAAGAGCGAACGATTTATCACCTGAGTAAGAAGTTCACGCAGTGGGAGGCTAATTACCAAATGGTTGAAAGGACGTGCATCGCACTGATCTGGGTACTCCACAGGTTGAGACAGTACACCCTCTACCACCATATCCAGTTGGTAAATGAATGTGACCCAATTAAGTATTTAGTGGAAAAACCCACCTTATTGGGAAAGTTGGCCAAGTGGCAAGTACTGTTATTAGAATTTTGACATAAGGAGTTCACCTCAGAAGTTAGTCAAGGGCGAGCCATAGCCAATATGTTGGCAGAAAATTCACAGGGGTTTGCAATCCCTAATGAGAAGGAGGCCAAGGATCGAATCCTCGCATTATTTGATGATAAGTGGACCATATATTTTGATGGTGCTGTTAATTTGGCCGAATCTGGAACTAGGCAATACTGATATCCTCGGACGGCCTACATTATTCGGTTTCCACGAAGTTGGTATTTTCATGCACAAACAATATATCAAAATATGAAACCTGTATTCTAGGCATACAATTAGCTATCATCATGAAGGTGCGAAGGTTACAGATTTATGGGGACTCCATGCTGATTATTCTCTAGACTTAGGGAGAATGGAGAATAAGGGATTCTAAGCTCATCCCCTATCATGAGTTCTTAGAGGAGTTAACCGATAATTTCAATAAAATTTTGTTCAAATATCTGCCAAGGACCTAGAATCACTTTGCAGATGATTAGCCACTCTATCTTCGTTGTTGTAAGTTGAGGACAGCTCGACATCAAGCCTTTAAAAATCATGTCATGGATCAGCCAGCCTACTGCATGGTGGTGGAAGGTGAATTCGATGGCGAGCCCTGGTATCACAACATTAAGAATATTCTTTCGAAAGAAGAATTCCCTCTAGGGAGTCAGATCAGGGATAGGAAATACATAGTAAAGATGGCTACCAAATTCTTCCTGAGTAGGCAAACTCTCTATAAAAGGTCCTTTGATTCAATCCTATTGAGATGTGTAGACGTTAAAGAAGCAAACATGCTCATGAAGGAGATCCATGAAGGGATATGCGGTCTTCATATGAACGACTGCCTTCTTGTAAAGAAAATCATGTGGCTTGGTTATTATTGGATGACCATGGAGGTGGACTGCAACCAACATGTAGGGTCCTGTCATCAGTGCCAGGTATACTGCGACAAAATCAACGTACCCCCAAATGTCATTTTTTTTGGGGTACGTTGATTTTGTCGCAGTATACCTGGCACTGATGACAGGACCCTACATGTTGGTTGCAGTCCACCTCCATGGTCATCCAATAATAACCAAGCCACATGATTTTCTTTACAAGAAGGCAGTCGTTCATATGAAGAAGACCGCATATCCCTTCATGGATCTCCTTCATGAGCATGTTTGCTTCTTTAACGTCTACACATCTCAATAGGATTGAATCAAAGGACCTTTTATAGAGAGTTTTGCCTACTCAGGAAGAATTTGGTAGCCATCTTTACTATGTATTTCCTATCCCTGATCTGACTCCCTAGAGGGAATTCTTCTTTCGAAAGAATATTCTTAATGTTGTGATACCAGGGCTCGCCATCGAATTCACCTTCCACCACCATGCAGTAGGCTGGCTGATCCATGACATTGATTTTTAAAGGCTTGATGTCGAGCCTGTCCTCAACTTACAACAACGAAGATAGAGTGGCTAACTCATCTGCAAAGTGATTCTAGGTCCTTGGCAGATATTTGAACAAAATTTTATTGAAATTATCGGTTAACTCCTCTAAGAACTCATGATAGGGGATGAGCTTAGAATCCCTTATTCTCCATTCTCCCTAAGTCTAGAGAATAATCAGCATGGAGTCCCCATAAATCTGTAACCTTCGCACCTTCATGATGATAGCTAATTGTATGCCTAGAATACAGGTTTCATATTTTGATATATTGTTTGTGCATGAAAATACCAACTTCGTGGAAACCGAATAATGTAGGCCGTCCGAGGATATCAGTACTTGCCTAGTTCCAGATTCGGCCAAATTAACAGCACCATCAAAATATATGGTCCCTTATCATCAGATAATGCGAGGATTCGATCCTTGGCCTCCTTCTCATCAGGGATTGCAAACCCCTGTGAATTTTCTGCCAACATATTGGCTATGGCTCGCCCCTTGACTAACTTCTGAGGTGAACTCCTTATGTCAAATTCTAATAACAGTACTTGCCACTTGGCCAACTTTCCCAATAAGGTGGGGTTTTTCCACTAAATACTTAATTGGGTCACATTCATGTTACCAACTGGATATGGTGGTGGAGGGTGTACTGTCTCAACCTGTGGAGTACCCAGATCAGTGCGATGCACGTCCTTTCAACCATTTGGTAATTAGCCTCCCACTGCGTGAACTTCTTACTCAGGTGATAAATCGTTCGCTCTTTCCCGTTCTTCGGTTTCGTCTGGGCGAGTAGAGCTCCTAATGATTCCTGATAGATCATCAAGTACAGAGTCAGGGGATTTCCGGGTTGGTGGTACCAATACTGGAGGCACGATTAGATACTCCTTGATCTTCTCAAATGCCTAATGGCATTCTGAATCCCAGATGACTATGGCATCCTTCTTGAGGAGCTTGAAGAACGTTTTGCCACATCAGAAAGCTAAATATAAATCTGGCAATGTAGTTTAACCGCCCCAATAGGCTTCTCACTTCCCTTACTGAGGTTGGGGTACTGATATCCCGTATAGCTTTGATCTTGAAAGGGTTAACCTCGATGCCATGACTGCTAACCACAAATCCCAAAAGCTTTCTAATCTTGCCTCGAATATGCACTTGTTGGGTTCAGCCTTAGCTTATATTTTCGTAGACGTTCGAACAACTTTCTTAGCACTAGAACATGGTCTTCTCCTAGTCTGGACTTGGCAATCATATCATCTACGTACATCTCGATTTCCTTGTGCATCATGTCGTGGAATAGAGCGACCATGACCCTTTGGTATATCGCCCTAACATTCTTCAACCCGAAAGGCATGACCCTATAGTAGAAGGTCCCCTATGGTATTATGAATAAGGTCTTTGTCTTGTCTTCCTCTTTCATCAGAATCTAATTGTACCTGAAAATCCATCCATAAATGAAAACAGTCCGAATCCAGCTATGCTATCGACTAGCACATCAATATGTGGCAAAGGGAAGTTATCTTTTGGACTAGCCTTGTTTAAGTCCCGATAATCTACGCAGATGCGGACTTTACCATCTTTCTTTATCACCGGTACAATGTTAGCTATCCCGTCGGCATAGGGGATTGCTTCTATGAATCCCACCTTGAGAAGCTTCATTACTTCCTCCTCGATCTTCTTGAAAGCTCAGGTTTGGTTCGCCTAAGCCTTTGCTTCTTAGGTGGGAAACTAGGATCAGTGGGCAATGCATGTTCGACAATGCTAGGATCGAGGCCAGGCATATCTGCATACGACCAAGCAAAGATGTCTTGGTATTCCTTGAGGAACTCAGTCATTCGAGCTGCTTCAGAAGGAGAGAGCGATTCCCAATTTTTACTTCTCTAATGTTCTCTGAATCACCCAAATTTACCACACTGCTTTTTCTTCTGTAAGGGACTTAGACTCTTCATAACGATTCCAATCCCTCTGAATATCTATGAAATCTTCATCTTCTTTCCCAATGCCACAAGAGTAATCTCCTTGGTGATCCAAGTCACACAATAGCCTATTATGCATGCTTGAAATGATATGCCTGAAATGTCATGAAGATGATTAGTCCCTTTCAGCAAGTAGTTTTCATGCATGATTTTCGAAAACCATTTGAAAAAAAGCCAAAAGAAACAAAATGTAATAAGAGAGCTAATCCTCATATCCTCGGACATCTTTGCTTCTCTTAATTTGCTTGATAAATTAGGAAGCGTGCGGGAATCCAGGCCTCAAATCTTCGAGGATCGAAGATAAGCATCATCATTGGGCTAGTTTGGAATGTTCCCGCACGTCCTTAATAAAATGTGCACATGCATTTTATTGAATTTCACTGATAAGGCCGCATTACAAGGCAACCATTTGGACCAACGGCTCGAGATCCAAAGGTATCTTCTTGGAATTAAAAAGAGAGGAGCCAAACGAAATGCAACAACTGAATTGAAATTGCGAGTAAAGAAGTGCTGTAAGAAGCAAAAGAAGAGCCTCTTTACTCATGTAGCTCGGCGTCGGTGTCAAGCCACTCCACAATAGCGTTCACGGAATCTTCAAAGAGGGAGTCAAGTATATCAGGATCGGCTGTAGCTTGGATATCCTCATCTGCCAACCATTTGAGGTACTTAGAGAAAAACTGATTGAGGGGAGTGTCGAACATCTTCGCTTTGCCTTTCCAAACACTAGATCCCACAAATGAGCTGATTCTGCTTCCTCTACCCCTTGGGCCTCGGCCTCGGCTTCCACTGCCACTTCTCGAAGTGAAATCACAGTAAGTTTTACCTATATAACCTAAACCGGTTCGGTGTTCATTAGAGCTCAGCTGAAGGGGTTGGCGAATTCCTTGGCAGTACTTCCCTAGTCCCCTCCTAGGGACAAAACCATGGACCAATAGCATCCTCCCAGGCGCGAACGTATAGCTTGATGGTGTAGGATTCCCTATTTTAGTCCCCGGGGTATGCGCATAAAAGCCACAAGGTCGAGGGAGTGGTAGCTTGACTCCTCTTTGGATTCGGGCTCTATATAAGGCACAGCACTCTTCTGATAGGACACGAGGTTGTCTCACCATGCACTGTTATCACCTTGTCATTTACCACAAATCGGACCTTCTGGTGCAAGCTCGAAGGTACAGCACCGGCTGTATGGATCCACGGCCTTCCAAGTAGTAGGCCGAAAGCACTGGGGAGGTCCATAACTTGAAAATCAATGGAGAACTTGACTAGCCCAATGAACACATCCAGTTCAATCTCTCCGACGACGGTTTTCTTCATTCCATCAAAGGCTCGAATGGTCGCCCTAGAGGTGCGAATCAACTCTTCATTCATGCCTAAACTCCTTAGCGTGGCCAAAGGGCATATATTGAAGGCCGATCCGTTGTCCACCAACACATGGGACACCTGCTTACCGTGGCACCTCACTGATATGTACAAGGCCTTATTGTGAGCCTGCCCATCCATGGAAAAGTCTTCATCCGAGAAGGCGATTTGATCCTTTAATAGGATGGCGCTAACGAAGCTCTCCAGCTGCACTTCGTTAATCGTCTCAGGTAAATGTACCTCATTCAGGACCCTCATCAGCGCATTCTTATGCTTTTCTGAGTTCACGAACAGATCCAGTAGTGAGATCTGGGCCGAAATTTTCCGTAACTGCTCTATCACTTCAAATTCGCTTGTTTTGATGATGGTTAACAGCTTTTCGCATCTTCTTTAGTTACATCTCTCTTCTCGGTCTCTCCCTCTCTGGGTGCATAACACCTCCCCGACCTCATGACTACGTCTATTTCGCCGTCCCGTAGTCCTAATGAACCGCTTTGGGGTCGTACTCTTCTACTGGAGGGATCTTTATCACAACCGGCCTAATACCCTCAGCCTCTCCTTCCTGACCATCATTCACCTCCTCATTAGAGATGCTGATTGTAAGTGGCTTGACTACGCAATCATCCCCTTCTTCCCAATTGTCAACCTTGTCTAGGTCAATTACGAAAGGTTCTATGGCCTCAATCATCCTAATGAGGTCATCCAAGTCTTCAGAATTGTACCGCATCTGGGTTCAGCATGGGCCATCTTTCAGGTCTATTAGAGGGTGGCGCATTGGGCCCTCTAGCATCCTTACTCTTCAGCCTTCCATTGGTGAGTCCCCATTCAACTCTCTCGCCTACCTGCAGCAGGTGCGAGAACGAGTCGTAGGTAGCCACGACTATGTGTTGGAAGAACTCGTACGGGAGGGTTCTCAGAAAGTATCGATCAGCTCCTCCCTAGTCAACGGGGGATTTATCTGTGAGGCACGCAACCTCCATCTATACGTGTAAGCCTGGAATCGCTCCTCGCTTCGTTTGACCACTTGAAGGAGGTCAGCTCGGGTGGGGGCACCTCCAATGCCGGATCCGTACTCGTCCATTCGTTCCTTCAACTTACCGACCACTGTTGCCAATTCCCCAGTCGCTCCTCTATTGCAGACAGCTTATGATCTGGTTTTTGACCTTGTGTGCAGCTCTAGTGAAAGCGCGTCGCTCGTGACCCGCGCTTGACTCGCTTCTCTCGACCGCTGGAGCAAATCCAACAACTTTTCGGAGACGAAGTTCAGCTTTCTCTCGATGTTATCGAAGCGTTCTGCAACGCTTGATCCGCTTAATGGGTCGGTCTCTTTCTCATTTATCGCAACAGGGATGATTTCATCGATTGTCTCAAAGGAGTTTTTCTCGGAAGGGCCTTCTTTGGCACCTCCTCTATGTCATCCATTCATCTCCACCCGTCGGGCACTATTTCCTCCGTCTTTTCAAAGAAACGTGGTGGGATTGAATACAGAACCTTGTAGTTGTAGCTATCCTGCCCCAGGGTATCCACGATCTCTCCTCTCCTGCTGGTTTTACGGACAAATCTCTTATCTGCATGGTGGGCCTTTGCTAGTCTAACTCCTCTTCGTCTAACTCCTCCTCTCCGGATATCATACCTACTACCTGGTGGTCCGGGAGCGGGTTTTGCTGTACATTCAGCTCTATTTTATCGAACTGAAGGATGTGATTATCAATGAGGGCCTAGACCTTGAACTTCAGGGTGACGCAATTGTCAATATTGTGGCATTTCTCTCTCATGTGGTAGACACATGATTAGCTTGGATCATAACTCGAGAATCTCAAAGGATTCAGCCTCGGTGGCTCATTGGCGACCAGTCTCCCTTCCAACAACATTGGGAGCAGCTTGGATAGTGGCTTAGGGAGCGGAGTGAACTGGTTGGGAGGCGGCTTCCTTTCTGAGGTTGAGGCAGCTTGGCATTGACCATGACGAGCTTCCTTATGCCGTGGTGGAGTTGGAGAACTATTTCGGTTGTGAGAGATTAGGCACAAAAGCAACGTCGACGCTAGGCTCTCTCTCCTTCCTGGCGGATACTAGCGTCTAATTGCAGTCTCAGGGGCCTTTCTCTCTCTCATAACCCATTCAAGTCTTTCGGCAACCTTTATGAGGTGCACGAATATCTGGCACCTAGAAGTGTTCAGTCTGTCGAAGTACTCATATGGGAGTGCCTTCAGGAACAGGTCGATGAGCTCGTCTTCAGGGATTAATGGCTTAACTTGCGTAGCCAAAGCCCACCACCTTGAGCATAGTTACGAATGGCTTCAATTTTTCCTTTTACAGTCCTTAAAAATCTTCCCTATTAGAGCCATCGTGGTGTTGAACTTATATGGTGTAAGAAGTCCTCGGCTAAATCTTCTCAACTGTCATAATCTTCTAGATCCAACTTAATGAACCATGCTAGAGCGGCACCCGCCAGACTCTCCTGGAACGTGTTCATCAATAACAGAACATAATTGGAATAATGCGCCATCTTGCACAAGTAGTACTTCAGATGAGCTCGAGGGCAGCCTATCCCATTGTACTTCCTGATGAACTCGGGCTCTTTATAATTGAGTAGAATTTCCACCTTAGCGAATGGGGATATCTTGTCAAAATGGGCCAGTTCATATCCCTGGCTGCTAAAGCATTCCTCATTCTTTGCGAGCCTCCTCGCACCCTCCTCTGCTTTACTTGCATGCTTTTCTTTCTTTTGAGTATCGAGGTCGATAACCACGGGTGAGGATTCGAGTGATGGCTCGACAGTCGGCACCTGTTTGGTTCTTGGAATGTGCACTTCCCTTAGGGCTTGAGCCACACTCGAAGGGTTGGATGACAACGGGTGAGTGGCTTGGGCCGAATTAGTTGGCGGTGTAGTCTTTGCCTGGGCTTCCATCATCACAGCTTTCATTTCTTCTAACATCGTGGCCATGGTTATCATCTGCGTCTCAAGATTAACTACCTTGGAGCTCAATTCCTCACGTTCCATTCTTGTCCTGAGACGGGTTCTGATACGACTGCGTGGCGCTTCGATGATCAATGGGTACTTGAAAAGAGAATTTATACAAATGAGTATGATAGATGAAAATGACGAGTCGGTCCATGACAATCCTCTAGACCCAAGAAACGGAGCAAACATGATCAAAAGATTAATTCGAACAGATTCTGATTTCGTCAGCTTTTACGAGAAAATTCGTATCAATTCTCACAGAATTTGAAAAGTGCCAAACTTTGTAAGCTGATAATTAAGACAATGATGAACAATTTTCACTTTTTGATATCAGAAAACCCTCATGGATTAGTACAGTTTAATACTTCTTTCTAAATTTTCCTCAGAAAATTGATTTGTCCGATTTTCACTTTGAGGATAAATGGATCATCAAAAATGCAAATTGATGCCCAAAAATTTCCAGCCCACTAACTAAAAGCCCATTCTACAACTTCCATGTTTTGATTTTTCTCAAAAGAGCACGTTTTCTGGTGATAAACGGAAAAAAAAAAGTAAAGTCGGGAAAATTCCAGAATTCAGACAGTTTTTTCTTTCATCTTAAATTTGGTAATAAATGGAAAATGCATTGAATTGATCCGAAAATTTTTTGAGTGATGAATTAGGCCTTTTGAATGTTTTCTGTGAACACTCTATGGGTCAATAAAATCATAGAATTTAATGAAAATTATGCAATACCAAAAAGTCAAGTCTAAACAGTAACCTTTTTTTTTTTTTGTAAAGGTAAGAATGATATAGACTAATTAAATGCGCTTACAAAATAGACCGAAGCACTAAGGCCCGTATCAAAAGAATAACCCTCCACCTCAAGCGACACAAATGTTGCAAGGGGTGTAGGGTTGACGAGAAATTGCGCAACGGAAAAAGAGGGATAAGACCCCGAAGAACACAAATACAATAAGGCCAAACAGGGCCAAAACAAAAGCAATAGCAGCCTAAACCGAGCGGAACAAGTCAGGTGAGGACCGATAAGGAACATTCCCAGGAAGATACGATGTGCCGGTTCCTAAGATTGTCATCAGCACCTTGCATGGTAATGGCTTTATCTTGAACAGCTTTGGAGAGGTGCTTTTTCAGCGCAAAGATGTCACGAGTCTGGTTCCTGAAGATAATGTGGTACGCTCCATCCAAATCAAGTGGCAAAGAGCTGCAAATGAAAATCTGGCGAGGCATTGATGGAGTTGTTGGCAACCATAGCGTTTCATAGCTCAATGGAGGTTTGTCTCGCCATGATCTATTAGTCCAAGGGAGGGCATTTGGCGCCAATATTAAGCCAATGAAGCCATAAAATTGCACCCAAAGAATAGGTGATCGATGGAGTCCGATCTCAAGGGCAAAAGGGCAAACACCTTCAGTAATACGACAATAATTCAACAAGAGAACCTGGGTGGGTAACCTGTTGAGAGTAATCGGCCATAAAAGGAAGGAATGGCGGGGGATGATATGGCGGTCCCAAATGAGTTAGTGCAAACAGCAGTCCTTCCTCTACTGCGGACGTCATCCCCAGGCTGAAGATGCCGAGAAATTCCTAAAGGGGTGGCAAAGCCAGATGAGGCGATCACGTTTAATCGGATTAGAACCGAGGGGAAATCCGGCAGAGCAGTTAGCCTATTCAGGGTCATCGAAGGAAGAAATTTCCCTATGATAGAAATCACGGACTGAGGTATTGCGAGGAATTCCAGACAAGTAAAAATCCCTATCCAAGAAGTGCATAAACAGAGGCCCCCTCGGGTGCCATGGGTTGAACCAGAATGACACTAGTCTTTCACCAATCCTCCAGCGGGCACGAGCAAGAAATAACGGTTTAAGTCCCAAGATTTTCATCCAGGACCATAAGCAAAATATCGGGGCCTTCTAACCCAAAATTCTTATTCTTAAGAAAAGTGGAATGAATCCATTTGCACTAAATAGATTCTTTATCAAAGAATAATGAACAAAATGTGTTTCAGCATAGCTGCTTGATTACAATCAAGGAGACGACGTAGCCCCAAGCCCCCTTCTTCTTTGGGGAGACAAACTTCCGACCAGGGGACTTTAGCACCTCCTGCACCAAGGTTAGGGCCTTTCCAAAGGAATTGCCGAAGAATTAATTCAATTTGGCCGAGGACTGACAGAGACAGAATAAAAGCACTAGCCCAATAGACATTATAGCATGAAGTACCGATTTGATGAGTTGTAATCGACCAGCAAATGACAAAAACCGTTGTGACCACGATCGAGCTCTAGCAGTTATGGTATTAACCAAATGGTTACAGTCGGTCTTACTAAGTCTTTTAGCAATAATAGGGACCCTAATGTAGCGAAAAGGAAGAGTATATTCGATGAAACCAAGGGAGGCCAGCAGCTGGTCTTTAAGCTTAGTAAACCGACCAGAATAATAAACTTCACTTTTGTTCACATTGGGCGATAAACCAGACCAAGCCGAGAATCTGTCCAGATTAGCCTTTAACAGAGATACCGAATCAATGTTTGCCTCCGAGAACTAATGACATCATCAGCAAAGAAGAGGGAGTCAACCGCGATGCCTTGCATCTCCAGAAGAATTTAAATTCCAGGAGTACAGCTTAGACGTTTAATATCCCGAAAGAGATTTCCATAATCAAGGTGAAGAGATAGGGGATTATGGGTCCCCTTGCCGAATACCCCTCCCACTCGAGAAGAAAACCATGTAACTCACCGTTAATGGAGACTGAGACTTTAGGAGAGCTAATACATTCCATGATAAGTTTCACAATATAATCCGAGAATCCAAAAGCATATAGAGTAACTTCCAGGAAATCCCATCTCACCCTGTCATATGCCTTTTGGAAGCCAACTTTTATAGCACATTTCAGAGAATACGACTCAAGATGAAATCCGCTGAAAAGTTCTTGGGCGATGAGGATGTTATCACTAATCCTCCGCCCTTAACAAATGCATTTTGGTTGCGGCTGATAACATGCGGTAGAACCGAAGCAATTCGATTAGCCAAAATTTTAGTAATACATTTATAGATTGTGTTGCAACATGAGATAGGCCTAAAGTCCTTCATTGTTGCAGCATTGGGGATCTTAGGGACAAGAGCAAGAATCGTGGCATTCCTCTCCTTAAGAAGAGAACCTGAGAGGAAAAAGTCCTTGACTGCATTTGTGACCGATCGACCGACGATATCCCAAGACTTTTTGAAAAAATCAACGTTATAATCATCAGGGCCTGGAGCCTTATTACTAGCCAAGGAGAATAAGGTGTTGGGAATCTCAATATCGGACACCGGCCGAGCTAAGAAGTAGACATGATCAGCATTTAGAGGCTTAGTAATAACCGAAGTACCTCATGGATGGATGGAAGATCCCTCAGCATTACAGGAGTAAAGAGGTCTTCAAAATAGCCAACTATATGCTGTTGGATAAAATGCATATCAGTAAGGCGGTTCCCATCAGCATCAATAGCAGAAAGGATTTTGTTGATCTGTTGTATTTTATTAACGAAGTGATGGAAATACCGAGTATTATGATCACCTTCTTTGAGCCATCTTACACGAGATTTTTGTTTGAAGAATAACTCTTCTTGCAGCCACAATTTAGAGAAAGATTTCAACCGCAGTTTCTCCAGCTCAGCCAGATTCCGATTTAGAGGGTCAATATGCAAAGCTCCTTGGACATCCATAAGAGCCTTCCTTGTTCAATGTACGGCTAGAAATATTAGAAAAAGAATCCATGTTGAGTTGTTTCAACCGCCCCTTTAGTATCTTGAGTTTACGGCATGAACATAACATAGGATTACCAATCATTTGGATTTCCCATACCTGGCTCACTAGTGGGAGAAAACCTAGATTGGAAAACCACATATAGAAGAACTTGAAAGGTTTCTTCGACAATGGACAAGGAATAATCCGAATAGTCATGGGGCAATGATCCGAAACCCCTGGTGCAAGAAAGGATGCCTTAGAGAAGGAAAAGTCATTCATCCATCTATCATTGATAAGCACTCGGTCAATTTTTCGTAGCTTGCATAAGGCCCCTGAGGAAGTAGACCAAGTATACCTAAAATCGGTGTATCGCAAATCATCTAGACCAGCTCGGGATAAGAATTGGCCGAACTCATCAAAGGCCGGGATCCAATTGGGAGAGCTCCCAATTCTATCCAAGCTCCATAATAGCATTGAAATTCCTAGCAGCCACCCACAGAGAGTCCATGAGATCAGCACTGAGACTCTCAAGATCAGACCATAATATCGTTCTAGAGGCAAAAGAGTGGCCAGCGTACACCACCGAAATGTAGCAAAAGATATTGAGAGACAAAAAATAGAAACAACCATGAATAAATTGATCAGAGGTCGAGATAACAGTCATATCTGCAAACTTAAGATCCCAACCAATCCAAATTCTGCCCCAAGGTGAGTCATAGTAGTTTGCCATCCACTTCCAATCAGAGAGAATAGCCAACGACATGCTATTAAACAAAGCCATAGGCACTTTCATTTCCAAAATACCAACACAACAGAGGTTATTAACCTTAACAAAATTACGAATTTCAGCTTGTTTGAGAGAATCCATAAGTCCCCTAATGTTCCAAACACCAAAATAACATATGTATAGGGAGAGGAAAGGGGTTACCATCTGTGGCCTCCCCTCTTCTTTCTAGAAGAGGGTTTGGCCTTCATCGTGGGGCTAGTAGAGCCTTCATGAAGATTGCTAGGATGAGCTACACCTGCCGAGGATGTTAGAACCAGCTTTGTTAAGTCATTTTTCCTACCAGGAGCCAGGTCAGTTTTGTTACGGTTGCTGGGTTGAGCAATAGGGGGCAAAGGGTCATTGTCTTCTTCACTACCAACATTGCTAATAACCTCCTCGATGTCGTCATTTGAGCTAGATGATGAAACTACAGCTTCACTTGAGTCATTTGAGTGTACAGGTAAGTCACGGTTCCCTTCACCAGCTGGGATGGATAAGGGGTTTTGAGAGAGTTCACAGAGCCCTGCAACAACTTGTTGCTTACCTATAATGTGATAGCCTTAGAGGCTTGCTTAGGACGAGACTTTCTTCTTCAACCGTCTTCCAGCCATCCTGATTCTGTGGGAACTTGAGCAGTTTCAGGAACCATTTCAGTCTCAGCATACACCTGGGAATTCGCCTGAACATTGGGCGGTATATCAGTAGCTTTAGCTTGACTATTGTTTGGACACTTATGGCCAAATGTGCTACACTTGGTACATGATATAGGTCGCCACTCATATTCCACCAAGATAGGGTGAATGACGCCGGAATCCAGTTCCACTTCAACAGAATCAGGCAGAGGAGAATTAGCCTGTATTTCAACACAGACTCGAACGAAGGAGATTCTCTTCAAGTTAGCCGTATGAAGGTCAACATGTAAAGGTTTCCAAATCGCACTAGCAATCAAGCCTATCGCATGGGTAGACCACATTAAGAATAGGATCGACTTCAACCGAATCCATATAGGTAGGGAGTCATGCTGGTTCTTCTTAAGGATTAGATGTGGATGCCACTGCTGCAAGATAAGAGGGACTCTAGACACAGTAATATGTCCACTATCCAATATTTTCCGACGAAACTCAGCATCAGGTATATTGAAAAAGAAGAACCCATCTTCATTAGCCATAATCTCGGTAACATGAGGACCCCAAATGTGTTTGACAACCATTTCAATCGCCTTGTATGATACCTTCCTACCCACAAAATATCCAACTAGATAATTCTTCCATTTCGGGTGTGCCTCCTTAAGTACCTCATCAGAAATATGAACAAGAGGTCTACCCTTAACCATAGCAGGAGGAAAGTATGAAAGAGCATACCCTTTCTCAGTAGATTTCGCAACAGCAGCCCATGAGCACTGCAAGGTATTTTCCCCCATCTGAGACAGGGGCTGGACAAGGATTCCTGGATCTCGAGCGACCCCTACTTCGAGAGCGCCTTCCTTGGCGATGATTCTAAGCTTCATAGCGCACCAAAGAGGTTCCAGCAACCACTAGATGATTCTCAGTAGACACATTTGGGCGAGCATTAGACGCAGGGGCCTTACTAGCAGCCGCCGAGGTCTGGACAATGGAGTTATTCACATTAGTTTCGAAGCTCATAGTCGGGACATTCTCAGTGCCTTGGCCAACCTTAGCCTTCCCAGCGTCCATGGATACCTTCCTCGGGACAAGCCGGATTGCTGGTTTGGGCACCATTTTAGATTATAGTGACTTAATGGAATCATAATAGCAACGAGCAGAAGAACCAAGTACGAGTCTCTACAGCACAGCTCAGGGCAAACCACCCACAGAGGACGATGACAGGGGCGAGGCGACCCCTTATAACCAAGAAACAACAAGAACAAGCTAGCGGATAGGTTGGAATCGCAATTTCCACCGAGGTGGCTACAGTACCGCAAGCAAAATCTCAAATCTGCAATGCACGGGAAGGGGGGGCATAGGATGGAAATCCCTCTGGTGAGACTATAGAAGAGTAGGAGGCGACCCCAACGCCCAAGCACATCGGGATCCAACAGGTAGATCGCTGGAGAGAGGAAATTCCGGCCGGATCTCCATAGAAGTAAGCAGCGCGCAAGAACAGACCCAAGCTACAGTGCAGAGCGTTATGGGTATGAAATGAGAAGTCTGAAAGTGTCCGGCCCCAAAGGTGGTGGAATATCCTGTAAAACTCCATATTACCGTACCACACGGAGAGAATGATACCACATCATGCCAGTAATACCCAAAAGAAGTATAGGCTCCCGCTCACCATGGTACAGACGAGCCTTAGAGACTTGAAACCATATAGCTTGCCATAAAAAACCTTGGAACTCGGATCTTTAAATAAATCAATCCACTAGGAATAAGACAATCTAGCAATATTTTTTTGCAGCACTTGAAAATTTTGCAATTGGATTTTCCTCTCTAACCTGTGGAATAGTCATTCTTGAACCAAACTTAGCATAATGAGAGAAAAACCACATTTGCAAAAGTCCAACCGGAGCATAAAATGTTTTGTCCTTGTTTTGCTTAAAACGAGTCAAGGATATAAAAGTCTCGATTAGGATAGCATTAGTAAAGTTCATTCCACTACAAATTTGCCTAGCTATCCAAGTCATAGATGGACTAATAAAATCCTTTGGAGCGGAAAGATCACAAGTTCGAAGAAAGCTAGAATGAAGATCCTACTTTGCAAGTGTGAATTGCTCTCATAAAAAAAGTTCAATGAGGAATGAGAAAGGGCACATATGACGGTTTTCTTTTAAAATTTACTCATTTTATTTTCGCTAATTTTCAAAAACTTAGCAAAAATGACAATTGGATCCATTCCCACACAAGAGCGAATTAAATCAATACTCAAAGGTTTTCCAATGACAAGGCTATACTCTTCCAAAGTCGGAGTGAGCTCGTGCTTACCTAGAATAAAAGTAGCGGTATATGGGCACTAGAAATGTACAAAGCACCTGCATGACCCTAGTCTGTAATCCGATGTCCAAAAGTGGCAACATATGACCAATACGACTAAGGGCATAGGTCCGTGCGTCAATGCTCAAATGCCCCCACATCTGCTTCAACTCGGCCTTCGGAATGTACATGAAATGAATATCGTTGTGTCCCATTTCTATAGATCACGCGCCACAATCCTATGTGTCATGGACCGACCTAAACAATAATATAAGACAAGATGAAGTTCAGAAGCATACTTTATTGTAGGATAGGAAAATAAACAATCACATGGACATGCACATGACTCGTGGGTTAATCTTATTCTAATTATTCTAAAGGACCACAAATTGAAGCGAAAGACTCACGGCAAGGCGACAATCTCGCGTACATAATCAAAATTAGCCGTGATTCACGACGTAATCAGGATTAGCCGAGTCTTTTCACTTCGGCTGCTCGAGTTAAAAATTATAACCCCACTTTGGTAATCTTATCGAGCTTGGGACCTAACTTTTAAAACTCATTTTTGAGAAGAGGTTCAGGATTGAATTTGGACTAACTTTCAACGTGATTTCACGATGAACGCTAAACTAAATCTCAATACCATCCTAAAACTAGTGGCCTTGGTCTACCATGGGCCATGTGTGAGTGTAGTGCTAAAGCGATTAATCATGCACAACAATTAAATGCAAACACGCTTCAAAACGCGCATAATTAAAAAACAATTCCAAATACCAATCTGCCAACAAAGGGCTATCAAACACTCCACCCTTATAACTCCCATTCTGTAAAACCATTTAACACCTAAAGGATGAGTTCCAAGCAAGATCGCCAAAAGGGAGATATCCATGAAATTTTCATCGGCCTAAATCCACTAAGGCTTTTAAAATTTCGAAAAAATTCAAGTACTCCAATTAGTGCTGTCTTTTTTTCGAAAATTCAAAAATTCCATCTCCAGCGGAGTCGCCAAGCTGTCGCGATTTAAAAATTTCGATGGTGAAAAATTCCCAAGTTAACGGATTATCAGGTTAATTAGATTGACTAACCTAATACGGACTCTCCCAAGCTCTACCGAATCGCAACTTTGATTTTTTTTGTTCACATGATTTTAGAATTTGGAGTCGCCACTAATCATTTTTTGGTAGGTCGATTAGAAACCTAAGTAAATTAGCAGGAGAACTAAATTACTTCTACGAACCAGAGATTATGAGTTCGGGGACTTGGTTATACTAGTTAATTAAAACTAATGCGCTTTCGGTACTTTAATTCCATGGATATCCTAATTTGACAACTCATGCTTGGTTTACTCTCAGGCTCTAGTGAGTTGTTTTTTTTTTTTTTTTTTTTACTTTTTAGATGGAATGCATGGATGGTAATGGATGCATGGATAAGCAAAACGTGAATATGCAAATATAGACACGTGAACGTATACATGCGAACGCGGACATGCAATCATGAACATGCGAGTATGGACATACAAATATGGCATGTAAACATGAATGTACATTACATGCGAACATGTATACGCAAATACAGCATACGAATGAACATACAAATATAACACGCGAACGCAAACATGCGGATACGACATACGAACTCGAACATGCGGACATGACACACGAATAAATCATCAAAAATAGGATTGGCCAGTCGAAATGGCCCGTTTCCTAATTTTTGCGATTTGTCTGAATTTTCTAGAATTTTTCAAGAAAATTTGCCTATAAGGGGCAAAATTGTCATTTTGAAAAGATCAGGAAGGAAAATCATCAAAATAGGATTGGCCAGTCGAAATGGCCCGTTTCCTAATTTTTTTGAAATTCTTTTTTGAAATTCTTTTTGGATGAATATGCATAAATTAATGACAATACGAATACGACGTACGTATGTGACATGTGTACGTGACATACAAATACGACATGCGTATCACAAAACCAGTCAATAAAATACATGAGATCTTTACACCACCAAGTAGAAGGCAGAGCCTACCGCGTGTTGACACCTGATTTTTAATCACATTTTCTCTTTTAAAAATTAATAAAAAATTTACAAAAATTCATAAAAATTTTAAAAATCAACTTTGCGGACCTTGGCCAAGCTTAAGGAACCATTTTTGACAAAAATGATTTTCATATTTTCAGTATTTTTCAGCATTTTCATTTTCAAAATTCATAGAAAATCAAGAAAAAAAATGAGAAAATTGTAAAATCAACTTTGGAAGCCTTGGCCAAGCCTAGGCAAACATTTTTGGACAAAAAATAATTTTTCGTATTTTTCATATTTTTTAATATTTTTTGAAAAATACAAAAATACTTGAAAATTTGCGAAAAATAGCATTTGAGGCTACAAAAATATGAAAGAATAGTCAATATTTTAATTTTAATTTTCTCTTCATTTGGCTAAGGAAAATCTACAAAAATTTCTAGAATTGGGAATATTTGTTAATCGCATTTTCAGATAATTGAAAAAAATTATAGAAAATTCATTTTAGCTCTGTAATTTGCGATTTTTGTATTTTTGGAGTTGTGACATTGTCCCTAATAGTCCAAATTTTCATCTTGGCCCAATGGTACTCGGGATGACTCAATTTAAAAAGGCCGTTGAAGTTAAGGAAGTGTCCAAACATCAATTTTTCATGAAGACGAAGTTCGTGGTTCAGTGAGCTTCTTGGGACTACTAAGTTAGCTGAAAGTGTCAGAGTTGATCTCGACGAGCTTGCTTAGGACTTTTGATATTTGTATGGGGATTCACATGACTACACCCACTGTTAGAGTTCCTCAAGAATAATGGAGATGATCAATAGTTTCGTAGAAAACTTGCCTGGAAGGCCTTTCAACATATCGCTTCTTATGATTCTTCAGTTGTCCGGTGGCCAAAAGTAATGGGCGGCTATCGCTCGAGCTATGGTGAAGAGTCCTAAAATCCTTCTGCTTGACGAGGCCACGAGTGCACCGGATGCAGAATCTGAGAAAGTAGTTCAAGATGCTTTAAACGATTCATGGCGAACCAAACAACAGTTGTGGTGGCTCATCGGTTGTCCACGATCAAGAACGCGGACATGATCGCGGTGTTTAAAAATGGGGTTATCATCGAGAAAGGAAAACACAAGACCTTGATCAACATCAAAGATGGTTTCTATGCATCCTTAGTTGCCCTGCACATTGGGGCTTCTACTGTGTGAGCTTTTTGTAGCTTTCACTTTCCGTATAGCTCATTTGTTTAGGAGGATATTCTTGGCACTTCACTGGACATACGACATGGGAAAACCAGCTGCCACTCTTTCTCAGTCTCCTCTGGTCTTCCCACTGGACTCAACACTGTCGATGATACAGGCGCTGGACTACAATCCCCTGCTCCTGGTAGCACAGAAAAAACTGCCAGAGGTCTCCATATGCCGGCTTGCTCGTCTCAATAAACCAGAAGTTTCTGCCTTGCTAATTGAAATGGTCACTGCAGTTGTTAATGCACTTCGGCATACTTGTATCCAGTGTTATCAAGACG
Organism: Psidium friedrichsthalianum; assembly: GCA_019149425.1. Lineage (NCBI taxonomy): Eukaryota > Viridiplantae > Streptophyta > Magnoliopsida > Myrtales > Myrtaceae > Psidium > Psidium friedrichsthalianum. The sequence goes on from JAGVVM010019841.1 coordinate 35,715, forward strand.
TTCTATAAACCACCGCATGAACTTAGAAAAGATTCTAAGTTTTTGGGGATTGATATTTCTGGTCCTCGACATTGTAGCATTTGTGACACATCGGCTCGTACATATTTTTTCTCCGCGGCTGTTTGTAAATTAATCGAGAGAATCAGATTGATGTGCTTTGAAAAAAGTGGTCCACATGGAGGTTGGCTGGACCTGACCACTCAAGTAGTGCCACAGGGGCGAGATTCTTAGCAGACGCGACGTCAGTCCGAGCCCTTGTGGAGATGCGCTATCTCTTGATTATTCAGAACATTGCAACCGCAGTTGCTGGTTTGGTCATTGCTTTTACTGCAGGTTGGCGACTGGCGCTGATCATCCTCGTCTTACTCCCTCTCATTGGTGTTAACGGATATGTACAAGTGAAGGTCATGAAAGGATTTTGTGAAGATGCGAAAATGATGTACGAGGAAACAAGCTGAGAAGATACTGCGAAGAGGTTGAAAATCCTTGCGAGACGCTGTGGCCTGCATCACTTATCTAAGCTACTTTCCAGGAGAATTCCTGAATGGGCCACTGAGATTCCCAGATTTGATCTCAAACTAGCTCTTCGTCAAGAGAGACATAAGTTTTGAGACATAATCTTGGAATCCAAAGCAACTGAACTGAGTTGGACATGCTCTATGTACTCTATGTCTGTTCCACACATGCATGTTCACCGAATAATTTTATGGGCGAGCTGTGATTATCTACAGGCACTGTTGCAATCAGGAATGCAAGAAAGTTGGGATGAGGACGTGGCAGGTCTAGTAGAACAAAAACATCAGAAGAGCGAGATTGTGGTCTCTTTTGAGGACCAAAAAAAAAATGTTTATGGCCAAGTAAGTGGACTTGATGCTGTTGAGGGATCCACTAAAGGGCACCGAGGGACCTCTTGATCATTGAGAAGAAAAAGCTTCATGAAAAAGGAAGGCAAGCCCTCTTCATGTTTTCGGTGGGAGACACCATCATTAAAGAGCATAAAAACCAGATGCAAAGGAACAAAAAGGGGGCAAGTCCAGTGGAGAGTGAAAAAGGGGGGAGGACTCGAACATATACGACAGATGATGGTGGAAAAAAAAGGAGATGATGGCATCCAAGAGGGGGTGTCGGCGAAGGGGTACTTGAACGGTAGAGGGCTCGGGGGTCAATGGTGAAAAGGCGGGGGAGGAGGGGAGGCTCCTCTCTGTCAGGGGGGCTCTCTCTATTCTCAGTTCATGGTCTCCACTCTGCACTTTAAACCGAAATAGGGCAGTGGTCTTGTCGGACTCATCCAATCCTCAATCTCCGCCTCTCCAATCAACTCCGCGGCACACCTTCCCTTCCCGACGACTCCATTAATTTCCCCTAGAGGTTCTTCTCTCCTGGGAACCCTTCCCTCTTATCTCAGTCAACCCATCACAGCCCCATAGCCGTAAGCCTATTTCAATCCTCAAGCGAGCAATTCGGCGACAGCATGATTGGAAGAAGACAGGTAGACATGGGAGTCATGGAAGATTACACCATCACAAAGTTCTGCGATAGGATCATCGACGTGTTCTTCAACGAGAAGCCTAGAGTGAGGGAGTAGAGGAAGTTCTTAGTGTTTCGAGAGGAGTGGAATAAGTATAGGGACGAGTTGGAACGGGGTCGCCTTCATATTTAATAAACCGGGGCTATCAGTCAGGTGGAGGTCATCATTCGAGACTACGCCGACGCCGAAACTCCGCAGCAAGCCAGCCACATTCGAGTGCACCATGAAGAGTGAGCGCTTCCCCACACTCTCTCTCTGGCTACTGATCCTCCTCTCTCAGCTCAGATCAGATTTTGAAGAAATTATTCACGAATCTGTGTTTTTACTGGGAAAGAGTTGCTTTCGAATGCAACATTATAGATCTCCACGCTTTCTGCGAATGCAATATCTTGATCATAATCAGTGAAATCGTTCTCTGTCAGCATCCAAGGGATGAAATGCCATTGCGATGGGGTTGGAAGGAGAAATTGGGGAAAGGTCAATGAAAATTTTGGGTGGTCTAGTCTGCCAGATTTGAAGTGATGACGTTGGCGAAAGTGTTGATGGCGAGCCATTTTGTTGCTTGCAATATCTGTGCATTTCCTATCTATAGGCCATGCTATGAGTATAAGAGGAAGTACAGTGTCTGGATTGGTGGTTCCATCTTGGCATCCCTCAGCACTTTCTAGCAGATGTGGATCGCGAAGGCAGAGCATGATGAATCAGAGAAGGACGTACCCTTTCAAACGTGCTTCCAAATACACTGTATTTGACCAGCCTGGTCAACCATCTGAGGATAAGCCATGGCAACAACCTCAAGCCGAATGAAATCCTATACGAGAAGATACAAGGTAGCAGTGATTTGAGGGTCTGTACCGGGTACTAAGATGGAACTCGACAAGGACCTAGGACCCAACCGGCAGGATGAGTTCCAGACGGACGACGAAGAAAACCAAGCCAAGCGAAACTGTGGTTATGATGATGACGAGGATGTTAGCCAGTCCTATGATCTCTCACCCGCCTTGCGAAACTTGTCTGATGATTGCAATGACGTCAATCCTCCGTCCTGGCCTCAAAGCTACAGGCAGTCTATGGACATATTCGCCAGCGTTACACCTCCTTCGATATGTCTCTTAAAAGGCTCTAGCTCGGCACATAGAAGACCACCACCTTCCTCGTCCTCGTCGTGCCCCTCATCATCGAGATGGACCGCGAGCAGCAGCTCAACGAGCTCAAGCTCCAGCAGGCTAGCCTCCTCAGCACTCCTCCCGCGGGACAGAAATGAAAGAATGTGGTAACAGTTCCAGTCCCACTTAGATTTGTTGCTGTTGTGAATTTGATGTACTACCAGGGTTGGGATTTCGAGCTTTCGCTTCCTTTTTGCAAAATAATTGTAGTCGTAGCCATTCAATAATGATCATCTTAATCAGTGAAATTTCTGGAATTTTGTTAGCCCAATATGAATTCGAGATAAGGTTTGGCAAAAATAAATAAATAAATAATAAAAATAAAAATAAAAAATGAAAAAATGTGGGTTAAGAGAAAGGATGTGTGTGTTGGGTTGTTCATGTGAATTAGGTCTAATTTGGTCTTGAGCTTGATATGTGGGCTTGCATTTAAATTTGGGTAGCTAGTAGGCTTTGGACTCCGGCCTTTCTCGAAGGATATAATAGTTTGATTTGGGTCCAAGTTAGGCTTTTGTGTCTTAGACGATTGGGGCCTTAAGGTTCGAGTTGCCCCCATATAATCTGGGCCTAGTCAACCCGACCCGGTCCAGACGATTAAAAAAAATTTAAATTTTTTTTAAAAAATCGAAAAATATATATAAATAAATAAATAATCCAAAAAATAAAAAATTTCATAAAAATCATTAAAAATTTCAAAAAAAAATTTCAAAAAATTTAGAAAAACTTCAAAAATTAGGAAACGGGTCATTTCGACTGGAAATCCTATTGTTGATGATTTCCCTTCATGATATTTTTGAAATGACGATTTTGCCCCTTATGGGAAAATTGTCTTGAAAAATTCCAGAAAATTCTCAAAAATTTCATAAATTAGGAAACGGGTCATTTCGATTGGTCAATCCTATTTTTGATGATTTCCCTTGATGATATTTTCAAATGACGATTTTGCCCCTTATGGGAAAATTATCTCGAAAAATTTCAGAAAATTCAGAAAAATCCTAAAAATCAAGAAACGGGCCATTTCGACTGGGCAATCCTATTTTTGATGATTTACCATCATGATTTTTCAAAATGACGATTTTGCCCTTTATGGGCAAATTGTCTTGAAAAATTCCAGAAAATTTAGAAAAATCTCAAAAAAGGGGAAATGGTCAATTTTGACTGGCCAGACCCATATTTTGTAACTTTGACTCTCATCTATTCATGAAATGACAGTTTTACCCCTCATGGGAAAATTGTCTCTAGAAAATAAAATAAAATTCAGAAAAATTCTAAAAAATTGTGGGAAATAAGAAATGACCACATTCAACTGGTTTGACCTGTTTTCAATTCCCAATCTTTGAAAAATGACCATTTTACCCTTCTGATCAGTTTGACTCAAACTTTTCCCCAATCACCCCAAATGATCTTTCATGAAATAAAAAATGTTACCGAAAAGGCGTTAGAGTAATCTAGCATAATCAAGTCTCCGAACTCATAATCTCTGATTCGAAGGAATAAAGTATTTCTCTCAATACTTTATTTAGGTGTATGATCAGTCCACCATAAAATGATTAGTGGTAACTCCAAATTCCAAAATCATTTGAACAAAAACCAAAGTTGTAATTCGATAGGGCTTGGGAGGGCCCGTATTAGGTTAGTCAATCTAATTAACCTGATAATCAGTTCACCCAATTGAAATTAAATTTCTTTCGGGTCACGACACCGCGATCTGGGGTTCGAATAAAAAACTACAGAAAATTACAATACGAATACGTATGCGGCATGGCAAAGTATGCATGAGCTATACTATATGAAATGCGCATGAATGACATTTTTTGGTATTTTTGAATTAAATAAGACTGACAATGCAAAATATTCTGAATATAAACGCAATATTAAAAGAAGCGATATAAAAAGCAGTATATGAAGATAAACATTAAAGATTCCCTGAAGCCGAAAGAGGGAGTGAGCTAATGACTTCTGTGCAATGTTACGACCTCCAGCAAGTGGCTCGACCTACTCATTCTGAGGTTTGATAATGTAGAAATCAAAACGCATAAAATAACGTACAGAAAGTAGCAAATAAAGAACCTCCAGCGGGTGGCTCGGCCCACCCATTCTGGGATTTGATAATGTAGAAATTAAACTGCATAAAATAGAGTACAGAAAGTAGTAAATAAAGAACCTCCAGCATATAACTTAGCCTACTCATTCTGGGGTTTGATAATGTAGAAATCAAAACGCATAAAATAGAGTATAGAAAGTAGTAAATAAAGAACCTCCAACGGGTGGCTCGGCCTACCCATTCTGGGATTTAATAATGTAGAAGTTAAACTGCATAAAATAGAGTACAGAAAGCAGTAAATAAAGAACCTCAAGCAGGTGGCTCGGCCTACCCATTTTGGGATTTGAAATTAAACTGCATAAAATAGAGTACAAAAAGCAGTAAATAATGAACCTCCAGCGGGTGGCTCGGTCTACCCATTCTGGGATTTGATAGTATAGAAATTAAACTGCATAAAATAAAGTACAGAAAGCAGTAAATAAAGAACCTCCAGCGGGTGGCTCGGCCTACCCATTTTGGGATTTGATAATATAGAAATTAAACTGCATAAAATAGAGTATAGAAAGCAGTAAATAAAGAACCTCCAGCATGTGGCTCAGCCTACTCATTCTAAGGTTCGATGGTGTTAAGCGAAAAATGCAAAAAATTATAGTACGAATACGACATGTGGATATGAAGACATACAAGTACGACATGACATAATTGAAATTTAAATCAATCCATTTGGGCAACGAAATTCTCGAAGATTTTAATGGTTATGATTGTCACTTGATTTGACGGATTTGATTGCCGAATTCGGATCTCATATCACCTTGTAGATCAAGATTACTGCTTGAACGACGGGAATGAACTTCTAATTTGTGTTGATCGATAGAGGAATTGGTGATGGTAACCCCTAGTTTTAAACTCTCACCATGTTCAAAATTCTCTTTGGGAAAAGAATTCTCTTTCTCTTTTTTGTTTTTTCTTTCTCTCCAATTTTTCTTCAATCTCTCAAAACCTTCTCAAACATCCAAAACTTTCTCTCAAAAAAAAATCCCCATTTCCAAGCTCTTTTCTTCCTCCTTTTATAGCCCACTCATTTATTTTTCATTCTAATTTTTCCACTAAATCTATCTCCCATTCTAATTTCTCCAATAACTCTTCTTCTTCTTCTTCTTCCCTTCTCCATCTTTATCTCACATTCTAATTTCTCCACTAACTCTTCTTCATCTCCATCTTCCCTTCTCTATTCTAATTTCTCCACTAACTCTTCTTTTAGTTATTTATAAAATAATCCCTTAAGTGTTAGGTATTTTCACTCTAGTTCTTGAGATTTTAAGTATTTACAATTCAATCCCTGGAGAAATATTTCTTTAAGTCCAAATCTCCACACAATTTTCGGCACATCTCCCCTATGCTTGGTCAAAATTAAAAGAAAAATATTGACTATTTTTGTGTATTTTTATGGTCTCAAATGTTATTTTTCATGAATTTTCAATTATTTTTGTATTTTTCAAAAAATATTAAAGAATACGAAAATATGAAAAATCACTTTTTGTTCAAAATTGACTCCTTAGACTTGGCCAAGGCTTCCAAAGTTGATTTTGTAATTTTATGAATTTTTATAAATTTTCTATTAATTTTTAAAAGGGAAAAGGTGATTAAAAATCAGGTGTCAACAGAGTGAAGCTCAAGCTCAAGCTACTTGAATATCTTGTGGAGTTGAGCTCAAGCTCACCAATTCTAAGCTCACCAAACACATGATCCTAATCAAGCATCATCAAGATTCCATTATTTATTTGAAGAAAAATACGTATCAGCTGATTAGATATAGATATATTTAAAATTACATGGTATGTCTACTTCAAGCTTTTTTAAGTTGGAGCTCGGGTTCATTCATAAATTGATCAAAGTCGAGTCAAGATCAAGTATCTTGATTTTATCAATAGCTTGAGCATAATCTTAATACTCAATCAAGCTTGAATTGAGTTTTCGAGCATTGAATAGAAGAAAATCAATATTGGGTAGATGACAAAGGTACGAAGGATAAATCAGTTTGGCATTCTTTTTCTTACAAAAATTAATTTGAAATGAATGTCACGCCAGTAGTTAGAGTTTTTTTTTTTTGTGCACCGTATGCTCTCTCCAAATTTTTATTCTGAAAGGACAATATTAGAACTCTGAGTGAAGGAAAAGAGAAGAAATACATTATCATTTATCAGTAGGAGGCAAGCCTTTTTGTAAAGAACCCAACTCTCAATTGTGGTTTCTTCTCTTTCATTCTGACCTTCCACCACAACAATGGCAATCTCTCTCTTTGATTTAATAATCGGCCATGTCAAATACAAATTTAGCTAATAAGTATTCTCTTTCTCAAATTTTTTTGGTTGCTTGGAGATGAATTCCTTTTTGCCCCTTTTCCTCACGCCCTTGTGATCATTTTGTTCTTGTTGTTCTTTTTCTTTTATCTTTTTTTAGGAAAAATGACACAAATTGTCCATGAACTTTGGCTTAATGTATAATGTGATTCATGAACTTTTAATTTATTCAATGTGATCTTTAAACTACAATCCAATGAGCAATATAGTTTTTAAACTTTTAATTTGTTTAATGTGATCCCTATACTTTTGGTACATGTTCAACTTAGTTTCAAGACTATAAGAAAATGTTTAATGCTATCTCTAAACTTGAATTAATAAAAGGACAACATTGAATACTTTTATATAACTTAAGGACTAAGTTGAATAAGTTCCAAAAATTTAAAAATCATATTGAACAAATTGAAAGTTCCAAAACCATATTGCACATTAAACAAAAGTTCATAGGCCATATTGAACAAATTAAAAGTTTAAACATCATATTACACATTAGGTCAAAGTTTCAAGATAATTTATGTTATTATTCCTTCTTCTTCTTTTTTCGATCTCTTATCTTATACAACTACTACATGCCCTTTCTGTTCTTCGATCATGCTGCTTTCAGAGCAATATACAAGATTTTTATGGGACAAGCGAGCGCATGTTTTTAATATCTTTATTGTGCAAATCCTTCCGTGAGCTCCCCTATGGGTCCCTTTGTGACATCCTCAAATTCGACCCACTCTCGGAATTTGTAATAGAATGGATATATATTTCATTGATGCACTGTAGTTAAATCTCGCTCGAAACTGATCATTTCGAGATGACTAACCAAAAGGGAATGGCTAGCTAGGAATTTAAGTACGTTGACCTAATTGCAGGTCGATACGCGTAGCTCTTAAAAGCCGCACGTTAGTCTGAGTATTTACTAGAGTTTCTATCATATGAATGTGGCCACAAATCGGATTCCGAGCTTGAATAATCGAGTTTTCATGAATATCGCAGTTGAAATTTGGACATTGCCTTGAAAGGCATGAAATTGGCAGTTTCACTTTGGAGTGTCTAGAGAAAGGGCAAAATTGAAAATTGTCATCTCGCCCCCGATTTATACTAGAATCCATGGCTAGAGAGTGTTAGTAATTTTAGCGAGGTTAGAAAATTTGTTCGGCGGTATTCCGAGTTATTTCCCGATCGCGATTGAGCCAAATCAACACCGATTGAGCCCCTACCGGTCCTGAAATTTCACGATTTTCAAGAAATGTCTCATCGGTCATCTTTTTTACTATTTTTACCCGCTTTGACAGAAAATTATTGAGGCCCAAACTTTATCAGTCCAAATTTTACTAATAGTCCAAAAATCAGTCAATTCGTTCAGCTTTAAGTTGCTTTCGATGAATAGTAATTTCAATTATGAACCTTGGAGACAATATCTGCTTTCTCTCTCTCTTCCATGATTATCACCAAAACATTCTCTCTCCTCTCTCTTTAGAATTTTCGGATTTCTCTCTCTCCCTGCTGGTTCCAGTTTTCTACCATCGACTTCAATCGGCCGCCGACGAAAATCCGACCGTTGGATTTTCGTGATTTTTGGATATATCGTAATCCTATCTGAGGTAATTTCACAGAACTTTGAATCGCTTCGATCCGTTATCGTTTGACCTTCCAAATCTGCTTCTCCGTTTCAGTCGACGAACTAGTTTTCCGAATTTGAAATATAGCCCACGTTGATATATGTTGACCCCAGCGACCCCTAGAACTCATTTTCATGTCAAAATATTGATTTTTCAACTTGAGAACCACCCCTTCAGCCCTTGATCAGTCCTGGTTTAGACGAAATCCACCGAAATTTGTCGTGCTTTTTGGGTCGCCGCCGTGCGCCGCTGCTTCCACCGCTTTCTCAGCTTTGTTTCAACCTTGATTAGGTAAGTCATACCTCTATTTCTCGATTAGAATAATGTACATGCCATGGACTAGCTCTAGGGTTCGATTTGAGATAAATCGGTTTAGGAAAAATTGCCGGAATTGGCGTATTTGAGCAAATTGATTCTATGGCGTAGCTGTGATATATTATTTGGGCTTGGTATGTTGCTTTCTTAGTTGGATATAGGCTGTTTGTGGTGATTGGAGTGGGTCCCGCGAGGTTCGAGTATCGAAAAATAAATTTTTGGGGGATTTAGAGCAAAAACGGGCCAAATAGTGTTTTGAAATAACTATTCACTACCCATAAACACTGTTCACGTGCTGCCCAATTTGATTTTGATTTGAAAGTGACAAGTTTAATGGGTCCCGTGTGGATCGAGTACCGAAAAATGGGTTTTTGGAGCATTTTATGCAAAATAGGGCCCGAGCAATATTTTATATTACTATTTCAAATATTTGGGGCCCGTGTTCGTGTTTAAAATAATATTTGAGGATGGATTGGACGTGTTCAATTTAAATGTCTAATTATTTATATCGAGCCATTGATTAGCTGTTATTTGAAATCTTGGTTTGAGATTATGGTCCCGAATTGGACATGATTTGATATTTTCTGGCCCTGTGATTTTGAATACCTAAGTTGAGTGCCTGAGTTGGGTCTGAGGGTGTTTGGTATTCTGAGAATGGATCTAGAGGTTAGCTTACTGAGATTTGTTCTCATAGGTGATTGCCCTTATTTTTCAGACCCTAGAATATAAGCATGACAGGGATACCACAATATATAATATCCAGGTGGCGGAGTACCCAGTTGGCGAGCACAATTGATGGTGAATCAGTGGTTGCTGATGAATGTGGTCGCTCTGGGTTGTTGTTGTCGTTAATCTTTGTAAAGTTGATATTCAAGTGTAATATAGAGCTAAGATTATGTATTATATGAGGTGTTATGGTTGCGTTAGTCCTTGCTCATTCGTTGTCAGGGGTAAGGTATCGCTTCCGCTAGCGTTTAATTTGGATATTAAGATTTCGAGGTCGGCGACAGTCCTGGGATATCGCATATATCGACCGTCATTGTACAGATGTCGCGCGCTCATGGAGGTTCGGGGCGTGACACCCTTGTTCAGCAATACTTAAAAGGTTATACATTTTTTTAGGAATAAGTGCATTGAAATTCCTAAAACTTATCCCAAAAGTACAATTGAGTCTTAAAATTTTCAAAAGGCACAATCAAGCCCTAAAGCTTATCAAATTTGGTACAATCAAGTTCTTTCGTTAACTTCATCCAATTAGACTAACCAAAAATACTGATGTTGCTTTTTTAATTCCCTCGCATGTAGTTGGTGAGGATCCTCAACCCTTGCCAAGGCCTTGGTGAACCCCATCGGTCCTTGCTAAGCCCCCTCTGAGGTTTTTTGACCACGGTGGCTAGGGCTAGTTGCCCTTTCCCTTTTTTGTTTGTTTGTCTATTTTTCTAAAATGCATTTTTATTTTTTAATTTAATTTGATTAATATTTTGGTTAAAATTAGGATTTATGTCAAAACGATATTGTTTTAGTATTATATCTCATATCTTAGTAAGATAATGCTATGTAGGAGAGAAAAAAATATTTAAAAAGCCACATAAAAATTTTTCGTTAGTCTAAATAGATAGAGTTAACGGAAGGACTCGATTACACTAACTTGACAGGATTTATAACTTGATTGTACTTTTTGTAATTTTTGTGACTCAATTGCACTTTCAAGGGATTTTAGGATTTTCAATACACTTATCGTTAACGACCCAAACCCTGGCTATAAGCACAGGATGAGGGATGGTAGGGGAGGCTACAACTCTATACTGGACGTGTGTAGGGTGAGGCTAAGTGCACGTCTCTTGTTCCACATCACCGATGTCGCGATTTGCCTTAAGCTCTCCCGAGGGTTTAGCAGGTTTAGAGGTACTGCCATCGGTCAATGGCGTGGACTCTCCCAAGTCCTACCTTACGTGACATTGGATTTCATTTTCGATGATTAGCAATTTAAATGCTATCGGAGGTCACCACTAACCTATTGGAGTCGGCGAGAAACTAATAGAGATACGGGAGTATCATCTCGATTCCTACGCAACTATAGTTCCTAAGTTCGGGGACTTGTTTACGCTAACTAAATAATTAGCGCCCTTTCAGTACCTAACCAGTAAAATTTCCTAATTTAATCACACATTCTGCATATCGTTTTAAGTTTACCAGGCGTCTAACTAGTGCTAAATGATCATGCATAATATTTTTATGTCATTTCGTGCAACTACCTATTTATCCTTAACCTAACATCTAGGGAAACGATTAATAGGCAATATTTTAAAAAACAATGTTATAAAAAAACACTCAATGAGGTAACATATGCCAAATATTAAACTGAAATGAACACAAGTAGATCAAGCCTATAATGGCGATATTTAAAGAAAACAACTTTGATACACTGATCGGGTGCTTAAAAAGCACGGAATTGGACGTCGGTATTCACTTACCAAGCCTCATTGGGCTACCATCTCCATGGGCATTGCTATCCACCGCCACATTGGAACACATACTCACTCAAAGCAGATAATCAACGAAGTTCAGTAGATTAAAGGATAAAATGAACATTTCAAATTAAACTCATATTACCATGCTAATTTATCTATTGAACATGCAATGCGAAACAAATTGCTTTGACATTTATATATTAAGTTAAAATTGAGTCATGCAAATTAGACAAGAAAAATAATTTACAACTAAGCAAATAAAAGCCTAATTAGACAAAATAGGCAAAATGGGGCAATTCCTAATTTATTATTATTATTATTATTATTTGTTGGCATTTTCTGGACTTTTTCTTATTTTTATAATAATAATAATAATAATAATCCTGGTCGGGTTGGGTCGGCTCGTGTCATTGGACCCGACAAGGATCAGAGCCGAACCCAGGCCCCTATGGCCTGGGCCTAAATAATCGTGGGACAAGGCCCACGTCCGATCTGGGCTCCTACTATGAGCCCAATCAGGACTCCAGGACCCTAACAAGCAAAAGCGAAATTGGACCCAGTTAGAAATGAGATCAGGCCAGGTTCGGCCAGCCCAGTACTCAGGCCCGCGAGACTCACTCTTCTGTTCGTTCTAAACTGGCCCTATGCACGAATGGCCCAAACGACACAGTGGAGCCTCCACTGTTCATCGTCTTCACCCTTTTGTGGAAAAACGGAGTGTAAACGTCGGTGGTCAGCTCAACCTCAGGCCATCGCCGTCTGTCACTACTTAGCTCAAGTGCAGTCCACTCGTTAGAGCTCCTATCCCCCTCGTCAGTCTTCGCCGTTGGCAACTGCAGACGAGCGAATTTGCCTGAGCCTCCGCCGGACGCCACAGATCCCGCTACGAATCCCGACGCCAACTCGATGGACGGCTCCGTTGACCACCAGACTTCCTGAACAATCCGAGCTGGCCCCCTAAAAGTTGCCTCACCAAGCTTGGATCGAGCCTGCAATCGGACAGCTACGACACTTCCCCAGAGACGACTCCAACAAGCGTGAGACCTGCAGGTTCTGCTCGGGTATTGCTTGGGGTCGTGCGTCACCTCGCCGCGTCACCTCTAGGCTGGCTCACGGAGGATCAAAATGTGGCAGGGCATGACAACAACGCCGCAGATGGCGTCGAGATGGTGGAGGCAATGGCAGAGGCGTCCACAGTGGAGGACCCAGCGGCCAAAAACTCTGCACTCCCCTCCCTTCTCTCCTCCTGCTCGTTCTTTTGTTTTTTCTTCGTTGTCCCCCCTGCTCTCAACGTGTGAGAGAGGCCCCCCTCCTTTTTTTTTTTTTTTTTTTTTTGAGGGCTTCTGGTGTCTCTCCATACGCATCCAGAGGTCACCTGAAGAGCCCTGCCCCCTTCGCTGCCCAGTCCTCGTCCTTTCTTCTTCTCCTTACACTCTCTTTTGTTTTTTTTTCTTTCTCTGCTGCACGTTTTTTTTGCTATTCATCCCAGCTGTCCCCCTGGTCCTGTCCCATCGATGTACCTTCAAACTCCCCTTCCAAGCTTCATTCTGCGGACAGGAATAGAGCCCGAGCGAGAGAGAGGACGTGGGGTGATGGGCGGCTAAAGGAGAAAAAAAGAATAAAACAAAAAAGGAAAATGGGCCAACAGATGAGCCTGCCGAAAAGAAGGAGAGGCCCAAACAGAGAAGAAAAAGCGGACTGGGCCCAGCCGATGTGGGCTCCTACCACCTAATCCGAAAATTTCTATCTATTTTTATTCCGTACTTATCAATATTATTTTTATTTTTATTTTTTTAATTTAAATTTTTTATTCTGTAATAAAATAAGAAATTAGGCATATTTAACTAATTTAGGCATATTTTATTTTATAGAGAAAAATAATAAAGGATTGCCAAAATTAGGTATCAACAGCCGATGGGAGGAGTCTTGGGCCAATTAATAAGACTTGAAATTCTCTACTCTGTGTAACGCGTTATAAATCCATAAGTGTTAGTGAGCCTAAAATTGACAATATTACACAATGGTAACCCTCTCAATCCTTATAGGAGGTATCACAGCTGACTCCCAACTGCATGTAGGGTCTCAACGAGGGTGATGTACACATAATGGGTGGAGAATGTGACAACCTAAACCTTGGTGATGAGCACAGGACGAGGGATGGCAAGGGAGGCTATGCCTCTATCTTGGATGTGTGCAGGATGAGGCTAAGCACGCATCTCTTGTCTGACATCGCTGATGAGAAGAATCAGGGGCTAGTTGATAATGCTTGAGATTCTCTACGCTATGTAACACGTTATAAAGTTGTGAGGGCTAATGAGCCCAAAGCGGACAATATTCCATAGTGGTAGCCCTCTCGGTCCTTACTAGTTCTTCTTTTGATGATGATGTCTATGGGTTTGACAGGTTTTGACTTTACTTGAGTAAAACTCATTTAAGAATGAGTGGAAAATGCTTCATTTTCGTTAGCTGTTTCTTGGCTAGCGCACATGGAAAGCAATCGCTTATGATGGGAAGATTGTTACAAAATTGATTCTTTCTTGTTGTCATCCATTAGATGATTAATAAGTTACTATGTATGAATGTCTTACTACTTCTATAAGACACTAACTAGGGGAGGAGATCACAAGACTCGAATCGATAGTCGTCGTCTGAGGCCACCATCAGCTTGAGTTTACTAGTGTTTCTGTAGCTGATATGTTTTTTCGATTTCGTCATGCGAATTGGTTAGTTTGGCTCACGCCATCTGTTGGGATGTAGTTCATACTCTTATGCGATAGAAAAGAATGTGGGTTCCGCTCCATGCTGAGTGAGTGAGGGTCTGGGGGAGCCGCCCCGATAGTACCCCCGAACACCAGAGAACTTTTATGATTTAAGCCCATAAATTTTCATTAATAGTTTGAGTTTAGGCTTATGAATAGTTATTACAATATATACTCTTTTTCGCCTGTAATTGAGTGATGTAACGAGAGATCTAAGATGTTAGTTATAGTATAATCATCTCCTAGACATAGCCCGAGTATAAAGGTGAGCTAGGATAAAATCTTGTATTTCAATTTTCCTTTTTTGCTTTACGTTTTACTTCGACTCGATTGTGTACTAAATTCTAACACCGTCCGTGTCTCAACCTTCTAAAGTAGCATTTCGATTTGGTATCTCTCCGTGCGAAGATTACTCGTTGTGGATACACTTAAAGGAAACCATTTGAAAAGAAATCCAAATTGTAGCGTTGGATAAACCTTGCTAAAGAAAGATTGATTCTATCGAATGACGTTTCTCTCCTTTTTTTGTCAGCTGTTGGAATCCAAATCTGTGGCATGTCTATGGTTTTGAATTAGGCATTAATCATTCTGAGATTGATATTGGGTTGGATAATCATGCAGAGGAAACGATATGCTTTAGAATTCTGCCTTGGTTCAACCAGCTTCTTGGTTTTTACAGTTGAAATAACACCCGTAAGGAGTCCTATTGAAACTAAGAAGTGTAGAAGCCTGCTTGTATCCTGCAATCCATTATTACAAGTTTTGTCTGGTGTACAAATTTTCCCTTCACTATAGATTTCCTCTTTTCTCAAAAGTGCAGACTAGATACCTTTACTTACAATTTCTCATGCGCCTTGCTCTGGGGAAACAATTTCTAGGATACTTCTAAATCAATCTTAATCTTCTGTGTTAGATCTCATTTTTCCGGTCAATTGGACTACTTTATCTATTAGTTTTTTGGTGCATTCCAAGACCTACAAAAGTGTCCATCCAGTTGATCACTTGACTGTTACCCAATGCTATGGTTGTTTAAATTCATTTAATCAAGTTAGCATGTTTCTTGTGTCTGAACAACTCTTTGTCGGAATGAAACTGGAAGTTCAACTTGGAAAGAACTGTGTGCAACTTTATAAATCAACTTATCATGCTAATTATTCTTGAACTTGAGAAAAAAATGTATCATTCAATGATCTATGATGCATATTTAGACAAACCTGTTTCTTCTATCAGCTTTTTAATCCATAGTATAGCTACTATGAATCATTAGTGTTAAGTGAATCATTGATGTTCGTTTATGGGTTGGGTGGAAACTAAGCATTTAGTATCGCGACCTTGAAAATTCGGGTGAAGGAAATTCCAGGTTAACGGATTATCAGGTTAATTGACTAACTTAATTTGGACCCTCTTAATTCCTACCGAATCACAACTTAGATTCTTTTTATGCAAAGTTTATTCAATTTGGAGTCGTCACTAATCATTCTTGGTAGGTTGATTAGAAACCTACGTAAATTAGCGGGAGAACTAAATTACTTCTACGAACTAGATATTCAAAGTTCGGCGACTTGATTATGCCAGATTACTCTAACGTCCTTTCTATACCATTTTATTTCATAAAAAATCATTGAGAAGGCAACATTAATCAATTTTAATCTAAGTCACTAACAAAAGATTATCATGCGGGGTGCACAAACAATTAATTGAACACCAGAAATCAGTAAGTTCAGGGAACATGTGTTACACAATATTTTTCTTGTTAGCTTTCGTTCTTTCTTTTATTAATGCATGAAAAGTTGTACTATATGCAATATATAAAATTACTCTAAAATGCGATAGCATAAATTAAAAGAAAATCTAAAAATTTCAAATGAAGGTATAAAATGACGTGACAAAAAAAGACATGACACAAAATGACATAACAAAGATGATATGGCATAGATGAATATGACGTACAGATTCTATGCAATGTTATGACCTCCAGCAGGTGGCTTGACCTACCGATTTTGGGGTTTGATAATGTAGAAATCAAATACAACAAATGGAATACATGAGATTTTACACCACCAGTAGGAGGCAGAATCTATTGCAATCTAGGTTCGAATCAATGAAAAAATGCAATATAACAAAGCAGTGAATAAAGATAAGCATTAAATTTCCTAAAACCAGAAAAAGAGAGTGAGTTAACACTTTTGTGCAGTGTTTATGACCTCCAGTAGTGGCTCGGCCTATCAATTTTTGGGGTGAAAATCAAAATACAGAATATGAAATACAGGAGATCTTTACACCACCAAGTAAGAGGCAAAACCTACTACAATCTAAGGGTTTGGATCAATAAAAAGATGCAATATAAAAAGAAATAAATAAATATAGCATTAAAATTCCCTGAAGTCGAAAAGAGGAGTGAATTAACGATTTCTGTGCAGTGTTATAACCTTCAAACATGTGCTCGGCCCTACCAATTCTAGGGTTTGATAATGGGGAAATCAAAATACAAAAGATGGAATACAGAATATCTTTATGCTACCAAGTAGGAGGCAGAGCTTACCACAGTCTGGGGTTCGGATCTTTTAAGTGAAAAATGCAGAAAATTGCAATGGATCTGTAACCTGCTCACTCATGACTTTGTGGTGGTGGCCATCATCATCATGACTCAAACCCTCCGTTCCAGAAGCAGCGTAGTCCCAAGCTGAGGAAGAGTAACCAGCACTGTAAGGCAGCACGTAAGGCGGTGCACGATGGAAATAGGATACTCGGATGGTACATGCTTAGGAACGAGAATCCATTGAAGAAACCTGCAATAGGAAAAAAGCTAGCCCAAGAACCAGTCCTTGGTTGACTGAAAGACAAATGGACCACCTAAATCACGAAATAATCATGGAAAAACTAGACATGTATGGCGAGTCAAGACCATGATGACACGATTTCTCGAACTCAGGATGTGCATGACGTTGCGATGGTGATCCTTCCCGGTGTGGCTAGATATTTTTCAATCTATAAAGCACGCCAGCGATCTCTCATATGTAGAAAAAAAACAAGCATGGATGACGAGATGAAGTTGCTAGTTCTCTCCCTCTTCACGTGTCCTCCTCTCTATGAATTTTTTTTCTAAGCAGCCTTCCAGCGTGAGCACCTTCAGGAAGACCTCCAAGGATGTCTTTTTTTAAATCTCCGAGAGATTGACCTTCAATGTGGTCGTGTGTGTAATTTTTGTGGCTTCAAGCAAAAATTGTGGATGCTTCTTCAAGTCTCAGAACGCATGCATCTCCAATGTGAAGAACTTACCTTCCTTTGCCTATAATAATTGGTGGTTAAAAGGCAATGACAAAAGCAATAAATTTTCTAACCTGAATCATCCTTTTTTTTTTACTTTCTCCTTTGGCTTTTGTGTTTGTGTGTGTGTGCAAATCATGAGGTCTCCAAATACCACCGCTCGGACCAGCCTCTAAATTCTGGCCGTGTGTCACCTACGAGGGAAAAGAGAAAAATTCCTCCAAGGCTTCTCGGTATCAAGATGTCCTCATGAGCGATGGATCTTCCCCAGTGCTTCCCTCTCCTCACCTTTTTTTTCTTCTTTTTTTCATCCATCACCGAAAGTGCCCGCTAAAAATTATCCCCGACCTTTTGACTCCTCTTGTTTCTTTCATACGTGGCCTAGCATGGTCATGACTCCTTATGTTGGGCTTCTTCGAGCATTAGCTCGCCGAAGAGCATCCAAGGCCTCAGCTTTCTAGCTGGGCACTCATTGCATGGATGTTGCACCTTTGCACTTGGAGCAAATAACATTGCGAGATAGTGCCAACTTCTTGGATGTACCATTATAGAGATCTTCGAGAGACACCTTGAGAGGATGGGGCTGCTTTATTGGGATAGCGTCGGTGCAAGCGGTGGTGAACTAGGGGGTAGCAACTCGTTAGCACCGAGAGTAACAAAATCAGACTTGGACTGGCTCGGCTGTTTTTCGTCATACAAGGCCTAGGTAGGAAAGAGTGGCACCATCAGGGATGATTTGCAAAGTCCTTCATTTGTAATAAGTGATGGTCAAAATAAAACAAAAGCAAAGACATCAAATTCAGAACATAAGCACCCCTTTTTCTTCTCTTCGTGTCCATGGAGATGGAGTCAATTCCTTGAAGAGTAGAGACTATCTTCATGGCCTTTTGCTTGGCTTTATCATCATGTAGATCTCACTTTTTTTTATGCAAAACATAAATGTCTTATAAGGTATGGGAAATCCCATAAATAGAGACTTGAACTGAAAATCAAAGCAAACAATTTGTGGGATTGTGTTCATATTGCAATAGGTCTCTTAGGAGTGTCAGGTACATAGGGATCTCCATAGAAGAAGTCTGTAACCACCACACAGAATCCCTAAGAGGCCACCTTGTCTACAAGCTTCCTCAGCTTGGTTCTTCATAACCTACTCATTGCCCAATGATGCAAGAAATGTGGGATTCTGCCACCCTTGCTTAGCTCCTCCCCTCCCTCTTCTCTCTTTCGTTGTTGTTATGTTCCCTCTCCAACATGAATTTTCCCCCTTGAGAGAGCCCCTCTCCTCTCTGCCATCATTTATTTTTGTCGCTCGCTCCTGTTTTTCTTTCCTTTTTTTCCAGAAATCAGAAACCTCCTCCTTTTATGAACTCCCTCTCCCACATTTTTATTCTCCCTTTTCAGCCAAGAGTCCCCTCCCTGCTTCCCTTTCCTTCTTTTTTTTTTTATGGACTCCAGTTGAAGGTCTTACTCCACTTAGTGAGACCACTTTTTTTATTTCATTACCTCCCCATTTTGCTTTCGATCAATGGGGAAAGAGAATAAGTGGATGCTGTTTCTTTCCAGCTTACTCTCCTCCTTTGCTTTCAATGATAATGGCTATGTCCATCATGAGTGTGGCCTCCACTCTTTCTTTACCTACCAGTCACATTCTTCTTCGGCTAGTAATGTGAGCTATTCAGACAACATCCTTTGGGATCTGAACTTCCAAATTGTGTTCCTTGTAGCATGTAGGGGCATTGAATGCATTACAAAGCCTCCAGTAGTTACCACCCAACGAGTATGAGGCCTGAGAACTAGCAGCCTTACACTCTCTGGCGTGTCAAAATTTGATCCATTAGGATTTTTCACCGGCGCAAACTCTTCATCACGCAATACCTTATGGATGACTTTAGCAGCAGCATCTACACCTTTGTCCGTGAAATAACCCAAGAAAGTAGGATCTGCCACGCATACCAATGCATTGTCAACTCCATAACAATCCAAATATTTAATCCCTCTTGAGGCCATATCTTCAAGAAGCTTTGAAATTTTCAGAGCTATATACACTCCACCATTGCCATCAGGAGCTTTAGCTACTCTATAAGGAGTCTCCATGACAAATCTTCCATCTTTCGAGGCACACAGCATGCTACCTTACTGAAAGAAGGTGATTTGCTCAGTTTCAAGACCAAAGTATTTACGACTCTCAAAACACTTGCGCGTGGGTTCATTAGTAAATGGACTGGTCGTTATGTACCAATGTATCTGTGGAGAACCAATAGAACTCTCTCGGAGAGCTTGAGTAGCCAACTTCTGAACACACAAGATTCATTCTGCTTGAATTTGGAAAAGTGACTTGCCATATGGAAGTCCTATGTTAAAGCAAGACAGTGTAAATTTCAGTAAATACAGCAGAGCTTAGGGCTCCATAACCTTTTGAGAATCCCGGCGAACGTGCCTCGGCTTACAGGGAAGTTTCTCATGTTTGTTACCAGAATGGCTGTGCTGAACCAGGAACTGCTATTGGTGGCCATCCATAGGGTAAGCCACAACAACCAGTAAGGAAGAGACTACTTCTTTTCTCTTTCGATGAACCTTTTTTTTCCTTTTCTCCACTAGTTCACCGTTCTTTTCTTCTTTCAGTCCTTCCCTCATGATGAAAATCCTCCTCTCTTTGAAGGATCCTCCACCAACGCTTGCCTCTCCGTCTGTTCTTCTTTCGATGACTCCACCAACAAAATATGATGATGGGACCTTTCTTCTTTTTGTAATGTTCCTTTGTTCCACCATACGGAATTAGCATATTAGATTCCTGAACAAGAGCACCTATCCTTATTTGCATGCCAATACTTCGTGTCTATGCCATGCTCATTGCCCAAGTGAATCTCTCAGGATCCCGAGCAAGACATTTAATTTTGAGCAGTGCACCATTATGGCAATGTCTTTCCCAAAAGTCCAAGGCACATCCTTGCTATTGTTTCATAGTTGTAGCAAGGGTTGGATCCTGTAGCTCCAAAAGATCCTCCTCCATCGCTAGAAGCAAGCTAGTGCACTCATCTGCACTAGGTAAAAAGTCCCCATATAGCTGCCAGAAGTTGTCCTACTTATCAAATGCATATAGAAGAAGACATGCCATTCTCAGGTCCCACTCTGTCTCTCGATTGGTTGAGTTAATAATATCAAAAATGGGATGATCAATCGGTACTATATTTGGGAAGAACTTCTAGGGGGCTGTTGTGTGATGCTTATTATTATTTCCAGTAGAATTTCCATGATTACCCTAGCACGGTGCAGTGGCTCAGTTGTGAACAGCCAAATGATGTGGCTGGATTGACTAATAAGACTACCCGGTCGATGGTAGGATTATGAGCAACCACAGCAAGCGCAAGGCCTCCACCAAAGGAATCCCCGATAAGATAATTGGGCTTATGTGGAGATGAGGCATACTCTGCTTTGATGGTTTTCTCAACAATTTCACCAGACCTTCAAATGGAGTCAGATCATAAATAGGGATATGCAAGCCTCGAACTTCAAAAGCCCTTCCCAGCGCTTTATGGGCAAGATGAGGCCCATCATCAATGCCGTCAATTTTGGGTAAAATTGGGCCAACATGAAAAATTTGGACTATTAGAGGATAATGTCACAACTCCTAAAGGTGAAAAATGAAAATAAATTGACTCAAATTGAATTTTTTTAGGCCTGATTCAAGATTACATTCGTGAAGAAACACATGACCCGAATTGGAGTTTTTGAATTTGCGATGGCCAACATGGAAATAGATTTAAAATAAAAATATTAACTATTTTTGTGGCCTCAAATGTTATTTTTTTTCGAATTTTCAAGTATTTTTGAATTTTTTGAAAATTATTAGAAAAATATGAAAATCACTTTTTGTTCAAAATTGGTTCCTTAGACTTGGCCAAGGCTTCCAAAGTTTGATTTTGTAATTTTATGAATTTTTACGGATTTTTTATTAATTTTTTTAAAGAGAAAAGGTGATTAAAAATCAAGTGTCAACATTTAGTTCTAAAACTCCATTTTCATGCATTTTCTTTTTGCTCCTGTAGATCCATACACTATTCATTTCTTCATGCTTTTGAAATGGAGAGAAGTTGGACAAGCCGATCCAGGGTAACCATGGATTACTGGAACGAGTCTAAGTGATGTCTTGACTTAACATTCGCCTATGAAAGTCTCGATGGAAAGACCTCATGTCCATGTAAAAACTGTGTGAATGGTATGTGGGTGAGACCAGAGATAATGCAGAAGACCATCTACTAGGCAATGGATTTAATACAAGTTGAAGCATCCAAATCTCTTTTGCTCTTTGGTCGAGAATGTTAAAGTTATTATCCTACATCGCTTGACAATGAATCCTATATGTTCTTTATATTTATCATTGCTTGCGTTATCGACTAGAAGGGGGTAGATAGATGATTTCAAAATAATTTAGAAGTCAATGCGGAAATACTAATGGATAGCTCAAAGCTTCATTTAGATGAAGATCACTACACAAGATCTGAGGTGTCCTCAGATGCAACGATGTGCACAATTCTACCACAACTATGTAAAGAACTGTTGCACAATTCTACCAGAACAATGTAAAGAATGTGAAGCTCCTCACCACAATTCAATTAAAGAATGCAAAGCTCTCTTGATCTTGGAACTTGTTCACCTCCAACTAAAGCTCGCTCGTCTTGCTCTCTTGATCTTGAAACTTGTTCACCTCCAACTACCCGTTGCAAAGGGATCACTCTCCAAACTTACGTCCCATCCACAACTATGTAAAGAATGTGAAGAAAACAACGTGCACAATTCTACCACCCTATGTAAAGAATGCGAAGCTCTCTTGATCTAGAGCTTGTTCACCTCCAACTGTTCTCAGAATGCGAAGAAAACAACGTGGCACAATTCTACCACAACTATGAAAAGAACTTATGTCCATCCACAACTATGTAAAGAATGCGAAGAAAACAATGTGCGCAATTCTAACACAACTATGTAAGAATGCGAAGCTCTCTTGATCTTGGAGCTTGTTCACCTCCAAATGTTCTCTTGATCTTGGAACTTGTTCACCTCTACTGCTCTCTTGATCTTTGAATCCAACTACCTGTTGCAAGGCATCTAAAGGATCACTCTCCAACTACGTCCCTAGAATTATTATAGTGTTGGATCAAATATGTAAAGAATTACCCAATGCAAGGCATCAAAGGATCACTCTCCAAACATACATCCCTCCACAACTATGTAAAGAATGCGAATAAAACAATGTGCACAAAATTCTACCACCACTATGTAAAGAATGCAAAGCTCTTTTGATCGTAGAACTTGTTCACCTCCAACTACTCGTTGCAAGGCATCCAAAGGATCACTCTCTACCATAACTATGTAACAACGACGTGCACGATGTGCACAATTCTATCATAACTATGTACAATGACGTGCACAATTCTATCACAACTATGTAAAGAAAATGACGTACACAACTCCACCACAACTATTAACAAGGACATGCCAATTCTACCACAACTATGTAAAGAAAATGACGTGCGCAATTCCACCCACAACTATGTAAAGAATATGAAGCTCTACCACAATTCAATTAAGAATGCGAAGCTCTTTTGATCTTGGAGATGCACGACATGCACAATTCTACCACAATTATGTAAAGAAAAATGACTGTGCACAATTCTCCACAAACTATATAAAGAATATGAAGCTCTATCACAATTCATTAAAGAATGCGAAGCTCTCTTGATGTTGGAATTGGTTTTGCCCTAACTACTCTCTTGATCTTGGAACTTGTTCACCTCAAACTACCCGTTCAAGGCATCCAAAGGATCACTCTCCAAACTTACTTTCATCCACAAACTATGTAAAGGATGTGAAGAAAAAAACCAATCCCAATTCTACCACAACTATGTAAAAATGCGAACTCTCTTGACTTAGAGCTTGTTTCACCTCTAACTACTCTCTTGATCTTGGAACTTGTTCACCTCCAACTGCTCTCTTGATCTTAGAACTTGTTCACCTCTAACTACTTTCTTGATCTGGAACTTGTTCACCTCCGACTACCCGTTGCAAGGCATCCAAAGGATCACTCTCCAAACTTACTTTCATCTACAACTATGTAAAGAATGCAAGAAAACAACATGCACAATCTACCAACAACTATGTAAAGAATGCGAAGCTCTCTTGATCTTAGAGCTTGTTCACCTCTAACGCTCTCTTGATCTTGGAACTTGGTTCACCTCCAACTGCTCTCTTGATCTTGGAACTGGTTTATCCCCAACTACTCTCTTGATCTTGAAACTTTTCACCTCAAAATACTCATTGCAAGGCATCCAAAGTACCACTCTCCAAACTTACTTTCATCCACAACTATGTAAAGAATACGAAGAAACCAACGAGCCCAATTTTAACCACAAACTATTTAAAGAACGCGAAGCTCTCTTGATCTTAGAGCTTATTCACCTCTAGCTGCTCTCTTGATCTTGGAACTTGTTCACCTCTAACTGCTCTCTTTGATCTTAGAATTTGTTCACCTTTAACTGTTCTCTTGATTTTAGAACTTGTTCACCTCCAACTACCCATTACCAAGGCATCCAAAGGACACTCTCCAACTTACGCCCCTTAGAGTATTACGGTGTTTGAATCAAATATGTAAAAACTACTCCGTTGCAAGGCATCCAAAGGATCACTCTCCAACTTCGTCCCTCACAACTATGTAAAGAATTTCGAAGAAAGCAACGTGCACAATTCTACCCACACACTATGTAAAGAATGTGAAGCTCTCTTGATCTTGGAACTTGTTCATCTCCAACTACTCTCTTGATCTTGGAACTTGTTCACAACTCCACTACCCATTGCAAGGCATCCAAAGGATCACTCTCCAAACTTACGTCCCTCAAAGTTTATAGTGTTTTGAATCAAATATGTGAAGAATTACGTCCCCAGAGTATTAACAATGCTTGGATCAAATATGTACAAGAATATAAAGCTCTATTGATCTTGAACTCGTTCACCTCCACTACAACTGCCCATTGTAAGGCATCAAAGGATCACTCTCCAAATTTCCCTATTTGGACGAGTGAGAGTTCTTTGTTAGGTGAGTCATTATCATCTCCTTTAATCCACATCCTTGATTGATTTTCAGACTATAATCTCCAAAACAATCCAGCTTGATTTGCTATCCGTTTGATGATGTAACACATCAATTAAATCACCTCAAAGATATCTCTTGATATTATAGTCATTGGCACATGAAATCTCTCTCAGAGTTTGAGATTTATTCCAATGTTTGGGCTCTCTACTCAACGTCTGAGCTCATACAACGTCTAAGCCCTTCAAAACATCGTCTAAGCATTTTTTGTCAAATTCAATTAGGTGGACTTACACCTCTAGACAATATGCAAAATAAGTATTTTATTGTATTAACTCAGATATAAAGGAATATGGATTGTTTGTCAACTTCAAATCAATTCGAGATTTTTCTCAATATATTCATGTGGCCTTTTTTCATCTGTTAGCTTAGACTCTTGGGTTGATTGGACTTTCTAACAAGTACCAGAATCAGTGTTATTTGCGTATGTGAGCCCAGCCCCGTTAGTCAAACTCACGTGCCGCTCGTAATCCGGCTTGCACGTGAGAGGGGTGTGAAGTTGTTATCCGCACATCGCTTGATAATGGATCATATATGCTTTTTATATTCATGTGGTCTTCCTCTACCTATAAATATAGTATTTTGGTTTGATTTTCTAACAAAGCACGTGATTTTGATATCGGACATGACTCGTATTGATCGTTAAGTGATACCTTTCTTCAATGAATGAAGATAAAAACATTCATGATGCCAGAGATTATACTGAGCAACCTAATGAAGCAGCTAATCCTTTCACAAGTTGGTAAAAGAATGTTGAGCAAGAATTATACTTGGGACGCAGGATGTAAAAGGTTTGCCAAATTGTTGGGTGAATGGATTAGATCCTTTTACTAAACCGCCCCGGCTTCGTGAGGGATGTACTTCCAATGAGAGAATAGTTCATGGCCGTGCACAGAGATGACACCGATGGCTATCTACAACAACGAAACATCGAGGTACATGGTGGATGAAAAAAAAGGAGAGAGCAAGAGATATTTCACCTAAGAGAGGAAAGGACAATCTGGCAAGGTTTTGAGATATTTACCCTTTATCCCTCGACTTCGACGATTATTTCTGCAGTTGAAAACCTCTATACTACGCAGGGGGGAGGGGGGCATAAGTAGAATTCGTATGAACTGTGATTTCCTCGAGATAGCCTTGCAATTCCCAACGCGGAAGTCATTCGACGAAGGAAACAAGGAGCTTGATAAAGATCATATAAACGTTAGGATCGGGTTAGTATCGAATAGAATTAATTTGATCAAGACGATTTGTGTTTCCCACTATACACACAGGCTGTCATCTCAGTAATCTATGATTTGCGCCCTTGGTTATTTATAGAACTATCAATATGGATCATAAACCCATTTCTTTATATATGCTAGGATGAGTTATTGGAAAAAGTACAAAAAAAAAACCCTAAACCTACTACATCGATAGTAATTCAGTCCTCAACCTTTTAATTGAATCAATTTAGTCAAAACTTTCTTGCATTGATACCAATTCAGTCTATCCGACTAATTTTGATCGGAAATTCCTAACGTGGATGCTAGAAATGCCATATAGGATGGCTGGCACTGATGTGGACATTATTTAATAACATTTTAGAAAAAAAATTATTTTTTCCTTAAACCTAGACTTCGGCTAATGAGGTCGTCCGCGACCCTCCCCAAATATGGGGTAAAGGCCACCTCACCAGGGCTGTCACGGCCTTGTCGATTACGTGCGAGGCTGCGAAGGCCCTCGCCTAGATCTAGAGAGGGTTCCCAATGACCCTCGCCTGCCAAAGCCCAGTTTAGTGAAAAAATTATTTCAAAAAATATTATTAACTATATACACATTAGCATCGGTCATCTTACGTGGCATTTTTGGCTTCCATGTTGACGATTTTCAATCAAAAATTGACCGAATGAATTAAATTGATATTAAAGCAAAAATGTTTAGAACTAGATTGATTCAATTAAAAGATTTAGGGCTGAATTGGTACCATACAATATCTTTATGAATTTTTTGGCACTTTTGCCGTTAATTGTTATATGGATTGGTTATATTCAATAAATGGATTTGAACATAATATGAATATTAATAGGCCATAAATGTGTCGTCATATGTTTACAACTTCTCTAGACTTGAGCTACTTGTATGACTCTCTCTTATTTTCTCTTGCCCTCACTCACCTCAGTTTGAGTATGGATTTTTCCAAATTAGGTAAAATATGGAAATATTTTTAGGAATATGTGTTGGGTCCGATATGAATCACTAAAATTATATTGCTTTAAAATTGGGCAAAATAGATTAAATTGGTCCATTTGGACTGGGTC
Source organism: Psidium friedrichsthalianum (assembly GCA_019149425.1). Classification (NCBI taxonomy): domain Eukaryota; kingdom Viridiplantae; phylum Streptophyta; class Magnoliopsida; order Myrtales; family Myrtaceae; genus Psidium; species Psidium friedrichsthalianum. The sequence goes on from JAGVVM010019841.1 coordinate 62,676, forward strand.
ATTTTCAATCCGACCCTGATCTCTCACACCCTTTTTTTTCTTCCCCCGACAATTTTGGGAATCAAATCCCCTACCATAGAGACTCTATGTCAGGGGTACATAAAAGTAATCTGGCTATCCATTTAAATCCGAAGGAGAGGATTGCGCCACGTTATCCAAGGGGGGAGCTTAGATTTTTGGGCGAGATGAACCGGATTTCATTTAAAAAAATATAAAAAATCCCAATTTTCTCTCTCTCCTCAAATCTGTCGGGATTTGAGGGAACCTTCTCTCAACCTCCTCCATTCGCATCCCCTTCAACGCCAGCCTCCGCCAAAACGCTGTTGCCATTGCGATTCCCCACACGCCACAAAAGCGCACCCTCCTCCTCACTGTAGAACAGCTCTATTTCTCTTCACTTTGAGCTTGAAAATGATTTAGGGCTTTGACCTGAGCTTCGCCTCTGCTTGCTCTGCCGAAGATACCGACATAGTATGAGCAAAAGCCATTCACGGGTCAGCCGAAGTTGTCGCGGCATACGCACAAGATCGCTCCTGCAGTTGAGCTATTGATGTTAGGTCTGAGGACGCTTAGGCTTCGAAGGTCATTCAGTGCACTCTACTGGCCTTTTGCTCCTTCGTTGTTGTCCACCATTTCATGTTCTGGGTGATCGAATATGCGGGCTGAATCTGCTAGAGGTTCGGGTTGGGTTCTCACTTTGAGAACATGATAATATTCGGTGATTTCCAAATAAGCTAGAGAGTCGCCGCTAGTAGTTCATAAGATGCAGAGGGCTTGTTGAAATTAAGCAATCACTCATTAAACCTTATTTGTGTATGTATCGATTAAACCAATAAGTTCAAATTAAGCAACCACTCATTAAACCAATATGTCTCTTGTGCTTGTAACTTTGAACTTTGTTTGCCATGCATTTAAATGACCTTATGCTTGGCATGCCTTTAATGTGAAAGAAAAACTGTGCATCTGAATATTGTACATTTTGCAACTATCTTTTAAAGGATGAGAACTCGGAAAAGAAGTTACAGCAGGTAGCTAGATAATGAATGTAATAAAGAAAGGCCTTGCCAACATTCTTTCTCAATTCCCTGCATTGGGATTGTTGTGATGATTGAATAAGTATGCTATGCCGTGTCTTATTTCCACTCCTTGTCCTCCAGATGATTCATTTTGTAATATACTTTCTTGATACACCATTTGTGTTGGTTGTAGTTCTTTTCTTTTATAATCAATAACAATATGTAAAAAGACAAAGCGTTATGTAAAACACCGCAAACTTGACCTTATATGACATGTACTTCAGCTCCTATGATGGGATCTTTGGCCAACTATTCAAACGAAGAATATTAATAGGTGCACAGGTCGAACTCGTTGCAAAAAAAAATTCCACTCCGAATAAGGAAAGGAAATGCTTTTTGGAGTGTAATTTATCAGCAATAGTAAATATATTGTTCTTTGTGAAGCATTACAAGGACTAGGGTTGTTTGGTTGATGAAAAATCTAGCCTTTTAGAGATAGTATTGGGTGTGGAATATCATTCATAACCATTTAATGTTTCCTTTTGGTCAATATTCTACTTTATTTTGTTGAACATACTTGAAAATTATATGGACGTTGCATATGCTCAAATTTCCATGCATATGAACATCTCCCTGTGCAGCTGCAACTTTATTTTAGTTAGGACTGTATTTATCTACTTTGTATTCGTGTCATGGAGTTGATGTGGTCGAGTTTACAGTTCTGAAAAACTATATGTTATGAGGTTTTGAGAACTAGGAGTTTGACTACTAGAATTTCACTTTTATGACCTTGATCTAACTCATTTTTTGGTATGCTGTATTCCTTTGTTTTTAAAATGGGTAAGCATCACATCAATCAAATTATACCTCAAATTGAAACTCCCTCTAATTGGATGTATGGCACAAGGTAATTAATGTCTCATGAAATATGTTAGTTTTTGTTTCTGTTTTATTGTTTGTTTTTCAAGTTTATCATCTAATGACGCCACTTTGTCCACATTTTTTGTATGATTTCATCACTGTAATGACGGACTTCACAAATGGGTATGGAATTTAATGATGTAGATAAGCATGTGAGTTTTGGAAGATGTATGCATTCAAAATTGGTTTTGGTGTAGCTAAGAGAGTTACTAAAAAGGAATGCTGGTTCCATAACTTCTATACGCTTTTTGTTATGCAAAAGAGGGACATCGAGAAAAGATAAATGGCTGGAATTCAGTAAAAAGCCTAAGCTTGAAACGAGATGGATTGCCATCCCTAACCTATGGGAATCAAATTAGTTCGACAGATAGCGGTAAATATTGTGTGTATGATTGTTGAGCCAAAGCATTCCCATCCACTCCATTTTGCAATAGTGTACTCACTTGAATGGATCACATAGGCAAATAAGCGATGTTTTAAGCTCAGCAAGTGTGTTGGCTGACAATGCCGGCCTCACACAAGATATAGCAGCATGACTTATCTAGTGTACAGGGAGGGGGAAGAGAAAATTTGGTTAACACGCGAATTGACGTAAAAAACTATCTTTGCACTAAACGAGGGAGAGACATAGCCTTTGGAGACGCAGATGTTTATTGAGGTACTTCGAAAACAGCAAACTACACCATCTTTCTTCTATGCCGTTTCACCTTGATAGTAATTGAGCAAATAACAGATATATTTTTTGGCAAATTCATTTGATGGTTATTGATTATAACTCGTTTTGGGTAATGTTGTGACCTTGGATTCCATATTTTGTCCAACTATAAAGAGTCTCGGCCATTCGGTTGTATTTATTGGATTCAAATCACCGATAAAGACTGGTATTTTTGGGGGCTGCACTTTATATGATGAACCGCAGATTCCTTTAGAGGTCTTTTTGAACATTCTTGGGGCACACAATATAGATCGCCTGTTATAATTTTTACTAATCAGATGCAGCAATGTCGAAAGTATTAGAAGGGATGATTCCCGAGTCCAAGACATGGATTGTATACATGGTATCTAATGCAAAATGCCATTAAAAATATTGATCATTTAATGAAGAATGGATCTAATTTTTTGAATGATTTGAAGAAGCTTGTGTATGAATATGTAGAAATAAAAAAATTTAAAGATGCTTGGGATTTATTACTTTCAACATATGAAACTAGTGACAATTCTTAGCTTCAAAATCTATATAGGTTAAAGAGAAGTGGGCTAGATGTTATATGAAATCTACAATGACCTTGGGGATTCGTAGCACACAGTTGAGTGAGAATTTGAATGGAATTTGAAGGATTATCTTACATGTAACATAAATCTAGATAGATTTTTTAAGAGATTTGATAAGTGGTGCTTGATAAGCCGTACAAAGAGTTACAAGCTGAGTTTAATGGTAGAAAGAAATTGCCAGCAATTTTGTATCAGACATCACCTATGTTGCAGCAAAGCAAGTAAGGTCTATACACCTTCGCAGTGTTGAAAAATTTTCAATAGAAATGGATAGAAATTTTATCCCGGTTATCAAGAAACGTAATGAGATGAGCGTCTTGTGTGAATATGTTGTTGGTTCATTTGTAAAAATAACCAGAGTACAAGGTCACAGGTAGCCTAAGCAATGAAGTGGTGAACTGTACATGTAATTATTTTGAGACCGTGTGGATCTTATGTTGCCATGTGTTGAAGGTGCTTGATAACTTGAATGTAAAGTTAATTCCTAGTGCTTCATTTAAAGAAGTGACGTGAAGCAAGGGACGGAATACGAGAGAAGCATGGTTTTGATACTCATGTATGAACTATCGTTTATACTCTTTTTTACTCAATTTAGTGTTCTAATTTATTGGTAACTTCTAATAAATTCTATATATTCGTTTAGGGTAATGTGACATGGATGCTACTGATAGATATAGAGAGGTGTGTCTCGAGTTTGTGAAGATAGTATCAAGGCTCACAAACTATGGAGATCTGAATTTATTAAGAAGATGATCTTGACCATAAACAAATCTCTCGATAAAATGCCACTTGGAGGTGAGTACTCGAGAAATTTAGTAGGCTTAAGTGAGATAACGAGTCTCGTTGCAAATGTACGGGACTCAAGAAAGATGGACACAAAGGCAGAAAGTAACATAAGAGCTGTCTAGAGAAGAGTAAAAGAAAAATAAAGAAGCAAGAGACGCACCTCAAGCTTCTTCATAAGCTTCTTCTACACCTCAAGTTCTTAACAGTTACAATAACCCTTTGAATTTTTACAGTAATCTACTCACTAATATTATTATTGGTTCGAAGGTTGGTGGATCGTTTTGCTCCAGCTCCTCCTGAAGCATAGATTGCCCTCGGTGTTTATTTGGAGACTAGAAGGAATTTTCTTATGTGTGAAGTTATTGCAAAGGAAGAGATGAGATTTTTCCTACTCTCTCGCGATTCATTGGCAATAGCTTCTACTGCTT